>SZWC01004414.1:21806-46976 GCA_023375785.1 Penium margaritaceum
GACGACAGGCGGCGGACTACCCGTCTGGAGCTGACCGACCACTGTTCCAGAGCCCCAGATGTCACCGGGACTCCTTGCTGTGCCTTCTACGTCTTGTAGGCGCCTTTCGGCGGACTGGGCATGAGGCCCATTTGCATGTTTTTGCATTATATACTCGCTGTCAGTCGATGGATGCATGCATGTGACCAGTCGTTGCGTGCGTCTTTTGATTCTGCACGTCTAGGTTCAGACGGCGTAGGATTCTGACATGTGTGCGCAGAGTTACGGCCAAAACAGTGGTTTTGGGCCGGTTTTAGGACAGCTCTTGGACTGCCGCGTGCGACACCCGCCGTGCGCCGCGGCAGGTATTTATGCCCTGGACCTGTCAGTTGTTATCTCTCTCTGCATTTACTAAGCTATTGAAGCTTATGAGACTTTGCGCGTCTCCCTAGACTGACCCTTGCTGTTTCTTGCACCTGCCTGCTTGCTAGTGCGTCAGCTGATTGGACAGTGTCGCCACGTCAGCAGCAGCAAGGCTAGGAAGCTTCCTAGCAGTTTCTCAGATATAGACATAGATATAGATATAGATATGGATATAGATATAGATATAGATATAGAGCTCATTGTTCTGCACGTTCTGGTACAGACAGTGTGTGATTCTGACACCTGAGCAGTGAGTTACGGCCAAAACAGTGGTTTTAGGCCAGTTTGAGCAGGAACGAAAATACCGCCGCCCCCAGGGACTCTAGGCGGCCAGCAACGATTTAGGCTGATTGTTGCTCAGTTTTCATCCTCTCTCTGCAATTATAATCATATTGAGCTTCCTGACACTCTGCACGTGTCCCTACCCAGACCCTTGTAGTTTCGTGCATGACTTGTGACTATCGTCACACACTGACTGAGCGTTGACGCTTAGTTAAGTGGCAAGCGGTTAGGAAGGTTCCAAGAAGTTTCTCTTGGTATCAGAGCAGGCGAGCCACAGCTCATGCTGGTGCGCAGCAAAGACGCAACAACAGTAGCAGCAATGAGTGGCAGCAGCAGTAGCCACCCACAGAAGCAGCTGCAAGTCCTGGGAGGACCCATCACAGGTACGTTGCAGCAGAGGCAACGGCGGCAACAACACGCAACATCGGCAATGGCAGTGGCCGTTTGAGCCACGTGCAACAGCAGCAACTAGCGGCGGCAGCAGCCACAGCAGCCGGGGAGGCAACAGCAGCCGCAGCCATCACAGCCAATGCGGCAGAAGCAATCGCAGCCGCGCAGCTGAGCCGTCGCGTAGCAGCAGCATCAGTCACGCGGCTGCTCACCAGTAGCTATGCATCGGCAACAGGGCAGCACAGCAGCACGGCACCACAGCAGCAGCGTGCGAGCAGTTGATACGCAACAGCATCGCAACAGCAGCAGTCGCGCGGCTGCTCAACACCAGCCGTGTAGCAGCAACAGGGCAACGCAACAGCAGCATGCCAACAGTCGCTGCGCAGCAGCCTAGCAGCAACGTGTAGTAGCTGCGTGCAGCAGTAGTATGCAGCAACGCCTTGAATCTGCCATAGCAGCTGCAGCAGCAGCTACAGCACCGCGCGGCAGCAGTAGCAGCAACAGCGGCGGCGGCGAGCAGCTGCAGCGTGCAGTCGCAGCTGCACACGCGCATAGCAGCAACAGCAACAACACGCGTAGCAGGGGCAACCAAGGCGGCTGCCCCCATTGCGGCAGGCGGGAAGCTGCCTTGCAGCTTTTTGCGACGAGCTCGCGGCGAGCTCGTAGTGAGCTCGCGGCGTGCTCGCGGTGATCGGCGAGCCCGCCGATTGGCGAGCTCGTCCGATCGCCGAGCTCGCCGCGAGGGTCGAGCCAGGCAGCCAAAAGAAAAAAAAGGGGGGGGGGAGAGGAAAAAGGGGGGGTCCTTGAGTGGGGCACCCCAAAACAACCCCAAAAGGGGCATCCGAGGAGGTGACCCAAAAACAACAACAAAAAAAAGAAAAAAAAGGAACACGAGTGGAGCACTCGAGGAAAAAAAAGGGGAGGTGGCCGGGGGTCATAGTCGTCGGTTGGTGACGACAACCGGTGCAGCAGCAACAGCCGCAGCTGCAGCGGCACCACCAGCAGCGTTAACATTCGCAGGAAGTGTGGCCAGGACCACCGTCGTTGCCGTTGACGGCGGCCGTAGGCAGCAGCGACAGTAGCAGCAGCACCGAAGGCGACTTGGTTGTACATAGCAGTAGCCGCGTGATAGCAGCATAGCAATCGTGTAGCAGTCGCACAACAGCGCATCACTAGCGTGGAGGTGGCCGTCCTCGTGACGGCGTCGCAGCAGGTCTGAGAGACTGTGCTTCGATTGCAAATCTCCCCTTCTGGCTTTGTGCCAGCGGGAACGAGTGCCCTGTGCACTCACCAACGCCAAGCTCAAGAGATGAGCAGATTGGCGTGGTAGGGAGCGCTGCCGGCGCCCTGGTTGGCACCGGCAATGCATGCGTGGCAGGCGTCGCGTCCACAGTGGCGTTTGCAACCGTGGCACACGCCTCAGGCGTCTAACGACTTTGCCTGCTATTATTGTGGCGATCGGCATCATGGCTGGCGCCAGTGTCGCCAGCGCCCTGCCGGGTGGTGACCACCTTGGATACGGCTCCACCCTTTTTCTCCATCCGACTCAGAGACGTTGGCCGACACTGTGGCACCCCTCAGTGGAGCTATGGCAGTGTTGTATGTCGAGCTCAGGGTCTGAAGCGCATGGTGCAACAGCTCACAGACCATGTGGTCTCTGAGCGGGCCGTTGCCACCACGCCGCTACAGACAGCTACATCTTCCTCCTCTTCATCCTCACCTCCGTCAGTGTCATCACATGATGATGCCACACCTCCCGACCTTAGCTCCACATCTGACGCCCTCCGCTCTGTGCTGGAGGTCAGTTGGAGTCATCCCGACCGTTGACCCCTCCGCTTCTGTGGTAGTCCTTTTAGCTCGGCGTCGTCGCGCTCGCACTCGGCACGCGAGGCAGCGGATGGCACGTTAGGCGAGACGTGCTCAAGAGGCAACAGCAATCGCAGCAGTGGTAAACATCACCACGGAGATGACTCTCTCGTCCCCAGGCGCAGGGTTGGTACGGCATCCTTTCGCAGATTCTACCGGTGGGTCGGTCAAGGGGGGGATGGAGTGTCCGTCGACGACTACTGGAGAGTGCAGGAGGGATGTGATAGACGGTGCTTCACGACATGGCGCTCTCAGTGAGTACGAGACATCTGAGGAGTGCTGCGATGTGGAGTCGGAGACGGACGAGTGGTATGACGCGGAGTTGGAGGCAGACGTGGAGATGCAGATGGAGATGGAGACTGTAGTTGACGTAGCAGAGACCACGACCACAGAGGCAGGTGTGGCAGCAGTAGTGGATGGGGCAGTAGTAGCAGTGGCGGTGATCCAGGCAGTGGGTGTGTCGGCAGCCATCGATGTCGTGACAGTAGCAGCAGTTGCATTCACTGCTACTGATGGGACGGTGGCAGTGGACGCGCTTGTTGATGCAGACACCACGATGGTCGTCGCTCCGGTAGTACCCGGTATGACCTCCGTAGGGGAAGACGTTCCCTTAGTCACATCATCAGCCATTGCAGGGACACATGCGCAGGGGATACCCGGAGAGGCAGGAGACGTCGAGGTTGCCAGCACTTCCGCTATGACCGGTGCCACTGCTGTAGCTGTCTTTGGAGGCGCAGCCGTTACGGAGGATGCAGCTCGAGCAGTAGCTGATGCACCAGCAGCCGAGCGGACCCCTTCGCTCGAGCGTTTACAATCTGCGCTTTGCGACCATGAGGATGCAGTGGCACGTGCGGACAGGCACCTACAGGACCTCACGCTTGATCTACGTGTAGCGACCACACGTTGGAGCACCGTAGACGTCGCAGGTCATCGGTTAGCAACAGTAGACGTCGAGGATGTGTACACGCGCCTCAAGGCTGCTGAGTGGACGTTCCACGGTGTAGTGTGGAGATGGTCAGACTTGTGCCGGCAGTTGGAGGAGGTGATATCAGTGGATGCTTCAGTAGCGACGGCCCGTGCAGGAGCAGCTGTTACAGTGGCCCACACTGTTGACAGCCGAGTGGCGATTGTGTCCGCGGCATCAGCTGAGCCTACAGCAGTCACCCCTACACTCGCATCTGCCGTGGAGGATGCAGAGCGAGCTGCAGACCTCCGGCTCATGGCTGCCCTGACCGGCATCGCTCACACCATGGTGGTTCCAGCCGTCGACACACCTGCACACGTACGAGCTACAGTTCCCATACCCGAGCGCCTGCGCTCCGTGGTCGACGAGCAGGAGGTAGATGTGGCTCGAGCGGAGGCGCACGTGGAGGGTCTCATGGCCGAGCTCCGGGAGGCCAGTAGCTGGTGTTACACTACGGATGTTCCAGCATGGTAGGCTGCCGAGGAGTGCGTGGAGGATGTGCACACGCGTCTTGAGGCAGCTGAGAGGTCTATACAGGATGCACGTCGGAGACGGGCGGACGCTCAGCGATAGGTGGACGATTGGTTGCGTACCAGGGGTTGGGAGGAGCCTCGGGACACTGTACGGGCTCCTGATGACGGCGAAAAAAAAGCAGAGGCAGATTCACCGACGGATGCCGACGTCCGACAAGGAGTCGACGGCCGAGTGTGCCAGCAACAGCCGGTGCCTCTATACTAGGACCTCTTGCACATGCGGACGCTGCAGATGCTGACACGACGTCTGGAGTCAACGCCATACCAGCAGCTGGTGGCCAGGCAACAGATGATTCGACTGCTAACCTACGCGATGAGGCGGCGAGGCTACATGAGGTCGTGGCTCGTGCCGTCGTGCACGCGATCGAGGTCCACCGTCAGGTTCGTTCTGCGACTGCCCGCCTACATGCCGCAGATGCAGCCGCCCGGCCGACAGCTACAGCAAAGCTCAACGAGCTGTACATGCGTCTCGACACTGTAGAGTCCGCGTGGCGGTGTGCAACTCAGCAACTTGCAGGCATATAGCAGGTGATGCAGTTGGAGGAGGCCCTCAGCGCTGCACCAGTCATAGCAGCAGGTGACGACAGCATAGACGACTACGACAGCGACGACGACGACACCGACGATGACGCTCCGGGGTGAGGCTATGTGGGAGCACATCCGACCAGCATCAGTTTCACCCGTACTATTGTCTTGCAGGGATGTGTGGTCATGGGGGAGCCAGCCTCTGCAGCCCAGGGGGGTGTTGGTGTGTGGGCTTTGGCCTGACACCCTTCTGAGGACAGTGTGGTTAGCTTGTGGCTGGCACGATGCTCCGGATGAGGTTATGCTGGTCGAGACCCGTGCACTTGGTGACTGGTACCGGTGTGACGTGGAGACCCATTGCCTCCATGTGTTATGTATGATCCATGCATGGTGTGGTCGAGACCCGGACACCCGGGACATTTACCAGGGTCACGAGGAGACCTTGTTTCCCTGTATCTCTTGCATGATGTTTGACACATAGGTGTGTGATTGACTTCTTGCATGGTCAAGACCCGGGCACTTGGTGGGATGCACCATTGTCACGAGGAGACCCTGTGCTGTGGTATGCTTGATCGGTGCTCGCCATGATTGGTTGCTCGAGCCATCCTGTCCTGTCTTTGCTCAACCATTGTGGTGTTGACGGATGTGTCAGCCAGGGGGAGTGTTGGTGTGTGTGGCTTCCACCCGTCACGAGCCATGGTCGTGGCAGCTACGGGTGCACCCGGAGCTGATGGTGAGCGGCGGCCGCATTGGAGGTCGTGACGACCCGACGGGACTCCGGATCGTCCAGGGACTTATCAAGCAGCTACGACATGACAGGTGTGACGCAGATGATGCGTCTCTACAGCCTGACTGGCTGGTCTGCCATTGCTGGAAATTTCTCGGTGGTCGAAACCCACGCACCCGGTAGCCTGTACCGGTGCGATGAAGAGACCTGCGACTTTGGTGTTCTTCCTGTCGTGGAAAGCACACGCTGACGTCTTGGTACTGCACTCGTACATTTATGGGTGCTCTCAGTGCAGTTCAGAGTGCTCTAGAGTTTTCTCGGTGGACAGGCCATTTTGGCCGATTTCCTTGTTTTGCTTGCTATTTGTGCCTAGATGATGCAAACCCACCTTGCGTGAGTCCGTTGCATAGAGATCATCGTTTTGCACGTTTTGGTACAGACAGCGCGTGATTCTGACACCTGAGCAGTGAGTTACGGCCAAAACTGTGGTTTTAGGCCAGTTTGAGCAGGAACGAAAATACCGCCGCCCCTAGCGACTCTAGGCGGCTAGCAACTATTTAGGCTGATTGTTGCTCCGTTGTCATCCTCTCTCTGCAATTATATTCATATTGAGCTTCCTGAAACTCTGCACGTGTCCCTACCCAGACCCTTGCAGTTTCGTGCATGACTTGTGACTATCGTCACATACTGACTAAGCGTCGACGCTTAGTTAAGTGGCAAGCAGTTAGGAAGGTTCCAGGAAGTTTCTCTCATTCCTCCCAACTTAATATGAACCGTCTCGGTTCATGAACAACCAGCAGGATTGTCAGTTAGTGAGTCATCAACATTGTGAAATAAAATTAATAATTTTAATCACCAGCTAAAGATGAACACGTGCATGGTATTTGGACCTAAGCTGCAGCTTGTAGGTCAGCACGGCTAGCGGCCTCCCCCCTTTAGGTTGGAGCGTCCGCGCGACAACCATGTTGGGCGTCCCCAATCTCCTATGGTCGCTGTCCATGAATGCTGCCCTGTGGGAATATTGTTCACTTTTTCCGTGTTCAGGTGGTACCTCCTGCCACGCGTCGATCTGTGCCAGCTGCAAGCTCGCTCTTGTACTCGTTGACCACCCCTGTCGGCAACCAAGATTCGGGCTCCCATGAATTATGTTCAGGTCCACAACCGGCCCAATGAACGAGGTACTCCCTACAAACGCGCGACCAAAGAGTACGCTCTCGGTGCTGGAGTAGGCGAAGGACCTCGTATTGGCCGTCGACAGCAAGGACTGCTGGCGGTGGCTGAACGGTCCGTCTGCCGTGTATGGAGCCAACAGGATCACATGAAACACGTCATGTATCTTCATACTCGGCGGAAGTAGCAATCCGTATGCCACTGGCATTATGCGTGCCACAATGGGAAATGGCCCAATCCAATTCGGTAGAAGTTTTCTTGCCCCTGGCGACTTCAGCCGAAGGTTTTTAGTGCTAAGCAACACATTGTCACCGATTCAAATGAGACCTCCCAGCGACCTTTGTCGGCATATGCCTTCTGTCGCTACCGAGTTGTTTGAAGCTGACCCTTCGCCTCCTGTAACAAGGAGTTGATGCGCTCGGCAAAGGCTTGAGCGGAAGGAATCTGCCCTTCTGAACTCCCATTCTTCACCAATGAAGAGGGTACCACTGGATGCCAACCACTATTCAACGTGAACGGTGTGAACTGTGTGGACTCGTTCACCGAGTTGTTCACTGCAAAATCTGCCGGTGCTAGGAATTCATCCCAATCATGCATGGTAGGGTCCACGTACATGCAGAGCACCTGCTCCAGAGTGCGATTCATTCATTTTATTTATCCGTCAGTTTCAAGGTGAAATGCTGTCGACATTTGCGACTCACTGCCGAAGTACTCGTGCATCTTTTGCCAGAAATTAAAAGCAAATGTTCGATCTCGATCGGGGATAATGCGCAACGGCAAGCCGTGGTACTTTACGACTTCCTCAAAGAAGAGACGAGCGGTCTCCTCTGCGTTCACGTCAGTGGTTATAGGAATGAAATGTGTCATCTTCGTCAAAAGATCCACAGTCACTAGTATTGCATCGTGGCCACAGGCCGTGTCCGGAAGACCAGTAATGAAGTCCATGCTGACGCACTCCCATGGAGTCCCAGGAATGGGAAGCTGTTGGAGGAGTCGAGCAGGCTTCTTGTTACTAGCCTTATTCCGAAGACATGGGTCGCATGTCATGCAATACTTACGGACATCGATGCTCCATCCTGATCACCAATAATGGTCCGAGAGTGCCTGTCCGGTCTTTCGGGGTCCCACATGGCCTGCGACCGGCGGGTCATGGAGCTGGGAGATAACCTTTGCTCGAAGGTCTCCCGAGTTTGGCACAACTTTTTCTCCTTGCCAGAAGTTTCATGCGGCCTCCACCAAACCGTACTTGTCCAAATTTCGAAAGCCTTGAAACCAACAATCCACACAGTATCCCATCCGGATCTTGTTTACAAAACCATTGTAATGGATAATCTTTCGTGGTGGTTGCCGCAGAGGTGTAGGGGGATCTGGTGATTGTACTGTTGCTGTTGCCATGGCCATAAAACACCCACCGACCTCGGTTGTTGCTTTAATTTCCACAGGCTATCGGCTTAGTGGATCGGCCACATTGATGCGTCCTGGCCGATATTCCCATGTGAATGAGAATCGGCTCAGGTATTCGCTCCAACGTGCCTGTCGTCTTGACAGGTTCAGTTGCGTTTGGAAAAACACCAATAGATTATGGTCGCTCACGACCGTCACACCCCCTTCAGCACCCTCGAGGTAGCAAGGCCACATCTTGAAAGCGTGTACTACCGCAAGAAGCTCTTGATCCCCAGTCGTGTACCGCGTTTCCACGGGGATGAGCTTCCGGCCCTCATACGCAACTGTGTGACCATTTTGCATGCGGACGGCTCCGAGTCCTACTAACGACGCATCACATCGAATCTCCCACGGTTTCGATGGATCCGGAAGAGCTAGGAAGGGAACCGTGGATAGAAGCTCTTTGACGTTGAGAAATGCGTTCTCGTAATCAGATGTCCATTCCCAACGCACGTCTTTTCGCGTGAGCCTGGTTAGTGGTGCTACAAGGGTCGAATACCCTTGCATAAACCGTCAAAAGTAGTTTGCAAGGCCGAGGAAAGACCGAATTTGCCTAACATTTTCGGGGCGTGGCCAGTCCACAACGGCTTGGACCTTTCGTGGGTCGACACGGTTGTTGTCCTTGCCGAAGATGTGTCCAAGATATTCGAGCTCATCTTGTGCAAACTTGCACTTGCTCACTTTTTCATAGAACTTTCTCTTCCTAAAGGATTGCGAGAGCTTCTTGTAGATGTTCTATGTGCTCTTCCATTGATTTGGAGAAAACCAGGATGTCATCTAGGTAAACCAAGACAAACTGTCCGAGTTGTTTGGCGAACGTTCGGTTCATTTCTCCTTGGAAGGTTGGCGGGGCATTTGTAGGCCCGAAGCATAACACTCGAAACTGATAGTGTCCCATGTGCGTTCGAAACGCGGTTTTGGATACATCATCTTCTGTGATGAGGATTTGATGGTGCCCTTGAGACAAATCCAAGGACGAAAATACTTTTGCGCCTTGGAGTTGGTCAAAGAGGTCCTCAATCCGCGGTAAGGGGAATCGATTTTTCACCGTTAGCTTGTTCAACGCCCGGTAATCCACGCACTTGTGTAAACCACCGTCCTTTTTGTTCACAGAAAGGATTGGCACACCGTACGGCGAGCTAGTGGGCTCGATCCACCCTTTTGCAAGGTATTATTTGATTTGGCGTTTGGCCTCTCGCCTTTCTGCTGGACTAAGGCGGTACATGGGTCTGAACGGAGGAGTCACCTTAGGTTGCAGTGGAATCGTGTGGTCCATGTGTCTTTCTGGTGGAGGCCCAGCTGGTCGGTCTTGGAATACATCAGAGAACTCCGCCAATAGAGATTTGATCTCTTGTGGCATGTCTTCCTTCACGTCGTCCTTCAGTTTCTACAGTTGCGCCAAGAAGTATCAACAACCTTGTCGAATACGTATCTTAACCTGCATCACAGACAAACTGGCATTGACTTTGAGTCGGGTCGGTTATGATTCCGTACTCGGAATCAACGTAAAGCGAAACTGTCCTTTTCGTAGGATCGAACGCTTTGATTCAAAGCACATTAGAGCCTTGTTCTCAAGGAGCCAGAGATTGCATAGCACCACGTAAAATGGGTCAAGAAGGTTGAGTACCTTCAACGTGACACTCTGTGTGTACCCTTGAATACAATTTTTTGCTTTATAAGTACCGATCACGAGTACCGTACGGTTGTCACCGACAACTACACCATTTGGTGGCTCGTACTTCAGGCTAACCTATTGGGTAAAGCCAAGGCTAATAAAAGAGTCTTCTCCTCCAGTGTCAGCAAGTACGTTCACGGGAGCACCAGCTAGGTGTCCTTTGAACTGCATCGTCGTATTGCCTCTACTCTTCCGAGTGAACAGGCTCGACGACGGCAAGCCGAGTTTGTGATAAACACGGAATCTGTACGACGGGCATCGCAACTCCCATGATTCACCCACTCGAGACCACATCTTGTGGGCACGTGTGAATTCAGCTAGCAACCTTCCAGCCTTTAAAATTTACTGGGTCAAAATCGTTGACTAAAGGTACCGCAAACGTGATTGAACTCATTGCTTTGAGGGCATTTGCTTCAATCACTGTGTCACACAACTCTTGCACAGTGGTCGGTGTCGCCACCACTAAGCATGTACGATCATACATCTCGTCCGGAGATGCAAGGTTTAGTGGGTAATGTCGGTGAGCAAGTGTAGAATGCGGTTCAACAAGAGGAGAGAAAACAACAGAGAAATTTGAACTCGTCAAAAACTCAAATTGTTTAACATCCTCATCTAAAAACATGAACCCACACTTGTGATCCAGTTTTACCCCTGAGTGGTCCTCACTAACGTCACTCAGGAGTGGGGAAAACCCGCCCCACGGCCTTGTCCGTTACCACGGCCGGGCCCATTGCCGCGACCGCGACCCCGTCCACGGCCCTGTCCGCGACCTCCTGCTGCACCATCCCCACGAGGTGCTGCTGTTGCAGCTATCGCCACGGTCTCTTGTCCACCACCAGCAGCCTCAGGGCACTGAGCCCTAAAGCGGCCCGGCTGCATGCAGTTGTGGCAGAGCCCTTCACAGAAGGCTGCATTGTGATGTTCACGCGCCGCCTGCAGCTCGTCATTCTCGCGGCTGCGCTTGTTGTTGGGGCCCTTGTGTCCACCGGCCTTCTTGGTTGGAGGGTTTGCGAGATGCTTGCCCTTGATCCCGCCTCGCTATCCAGCTGACCCACCAGCCCTTGCAGCATCCATGCGCATGTCGCATCCTTGTTGTGCACGCACATTCGGTCGTGCATAAGAGTAGTGCTTCGGGATCGCCGAATACACTTCGCTCATGTAGTCGCGCCACGCCCTCCAGCTTGTCCAAGCTTGGCCAATGGCTGTCGTGGTGGTCTTGTCCTTCAGCTTCTCGCTGGCAAGACCATCACGCAAGTACTTTAGCAGCATGCACTCCGGGTACTTGAAGGTCTCAGTCCCATCGCCCTTGGTGAAGCTTTCGACTTCTTCCACGAGTGCGGTGAACTCGCTCAAGTAGGATTCGAGCGAGCTGTCCAGCTGCCTGAAGTCCTTGATCTTGTGGAAGGCGCGCTACGTCTCCTCACGTTGGGTGTACTTCTTGCGCATGATCACGCAGAAGGCATCCCACCGCATGGGCTACCACTCGAGGTACGGCTGCTGTGCACTCCACTCCTTGACCACATACTTGAATAGTTTGTCTTCAAGATGCGTCGTGGCAAGGTCGTCCCACTGGCTGAGTGGAGCCTTGTGGACACGTAGAACGTGCTCCATGCAATTCAGCCAGTCGGTCAGCTTCACGCCCTTCTGGAAGATCTCCACACTGTGGAGGAAGGACGTGTTCATGACCGGCCCCGAAGTCGTCAAGGTAGGCAAGTCGTCGCTGCCACCCGCAGTGGCATCCGCAGCTGCAGCACGCTCCGCTTGCTGCTGAATCCGCACCTGGATCACGCTCTGTAACGCCTAGTCAAGTTCGTTGCATCGGCGGCTTGCCTCATGGGTGGCCAGGCACTGCAGCTGGCGATCACGGTCGATGCATGTGATGCTCTGCCCGACGTGGGCCAGCAGGTTGGCGAGCGCGAACTTGAGCTCTGATGTTGTTAGAGCATCGGTGATAGCATCCACGGCCTCGCGCTGTCCGTGCACCCTTACCCATTGCAGGAAGTTACGATTCACGTACACACCTCCAAGGAGTCCCACCTTTCAGAGGAGACTACCGTCGTCGACGACGCTCGAGTGGGCACTGCCTTGTTCCATTGCGGCCACATCAAGGGCCGCCCCCATTCCTCCGAATGGTGCCGTATCTCCATCGTTGGTGGTGATCTTGAGTCGGCCTACTGCCTTAGCAGCAACCTCCGCGAGCCTACGACGGTCATCGCGAACTACTTTTGCAGTGTCGTCCTCTGGCTCGTTCTCGCGAGAACTTCCCGTGTGAATGCTTTCAGTGCCCTTGCTGCTCTCGGCAGTCTCGCAGCCGTCGGCAGCTTCAGGCGATGCGACGGGCGCCTTATCCTTCTCAAACAATCGGCTCGAGTTTGCCGCACAACGATGGCAATGGTCGCGATCCTTGTCCCCTTCGTCATCGTTGGCGTCGTGCTCTTCGTCGGGGTCCTCCTCCGGGAGGTCCTCCTCCATCGCATCGTCCGTCGCGTAGGGGTCTCCCACGTGCGCATCGACGTGCTCGTCGAGCACTTTTTTGGCCTCCGCGCGCTTCTCAGTGTCGCCGAGGTTGGCGTCGGTTGCCTTAGGCGGTACGGTGGCCTTAGGCGCAATGGTTGCCTTAGGTGGTACAGTTGCCTTTGAGATGGCAACCGTGCTCACGGTGGCGGCTCCCAAAATTTGGAGTCCGCCGAGGGCGTGTGGTGAGAACGTCACTACCTTGCCCTTGTTAGTCTTGGATGGTCCGGCACTTGCCATCTCGCCGTTCGTGCAACTAGTATGTGAAGATCTTTGTGAGGATCACCCCACAACGAGGAGGAATCGCCTCCTAAGATGTTGCTCTCACGATCGGTAAGGCAATTATAATTTTATTTTCTATTTCCCTAGGCCGCCACATCGGCACAAGGTCGTGGGTTTTGAAACTAGTCTTCCTAAGCCGTGACTCACAACGATTGGCAAGGACTAGTACCTAGGCAAACAGAAAATTACAAGACAAGAAAATGACAAGGGATGTGAGTGTCACTCACAAAACAAGAGCAAGGAGTGCAAAGAGGAATTCTAAAAATTCCTAATAAGTCTTTCACTCTTTCTTCTAATTTGTGTCTTCCTCTTGTCTTCTTGCCTTCCTTGGTCTTCTCTTCACGCTCCTTGACGCCTCTCACGTTCTTGGGCGGCGTCTCCCTTGAGCCGGTAGCGTTGGCGAGCCACCAAAAATATTCAAGGTGTCACCCTCGTTTTTAGGGTGCTCTCAGGACGTGAGAGTCCCTTAGCTTGGGAAGGGGTGCTGTCCCAATTCTTGGATGAAGGAGTTTTGAAGGAGACTTGAAAATGGGGAGGATTTTGTGGTTTTTGAGGATGGAAACTCCCCATCCTGTCCCACAAAAATCCTCCTAGCCCTCTGGAAGTGAGGAGAGGCTGGAAGGAAGAGTCTCCACCAAGTACATCTCTTTTCAAGCTCTCTAACGCACTTTACGGTGCTTCAATCCGTGAAGTGTAGATGCCGTAGTCCCTTATGGCGTTTCTGCTATTGCTTGTAACTGGCGTTTTATATGTAACGTAGCTGCCGTTTTTGTCGAATCCTTGGTCGCGAGGGTCGTCTGGCTCTGAGAACCACTGTAAAAGGTCGAAACCTCCAGCTCCTGCTATGAAGTCTTCGTCAGAGTTCGCAGAATGACATTCTCAGTCCGCGTCAGGGGCTTACCCCCTTCGCAGGACTGAGGGGTAATCGTCATCAACGACCCAGAGCAAGGAGACTCAAATATTTCGATTCTCCGCAGGCCCATTTCCGTTTTTAACCCTAACCCCTGGTTTTGGGACCGAAACCGGGGATTTTTCCCTCAAACTCGTGTGTTCGCACGAGTTATTTCCTTTATTTTATGTCGAAGTTCGTCGTAAACGAACTTCGATTTACTTTTTGACGTTCTGGCATGAAATCATCACGTGCGAGGCACGCTGGCGATTTCGCGCCAGTTTCTCTCGTCTCTCGTCCCTCGTCCCCCTCCCTCGTCCTCGCTCGCTCGCTTGCGAGGAGGACGAGCGGGGACAAGGACACGAGGCCACGAGGCCTCGCCCTCGAGGCCCTCGTGGCCCCTCAGCAACCGATCGGACTGAGGCCGCGATTGGCGGCTGGCGGCTGGCCGGCCGGTGGCCGGCCGGTCGCTTGGCCGGCCGTCCAGCTGGCCAGCAGCGAGCTGGCCGGCGGCCAGCAAAATGCTGGCCGCCGGCCAGCCCTCGCTGATGCAAGGGGTAGTGCACAACCACCCCTTTCTTCAGCAAGGAGGGAGGGCCGAACCGGCCCTCCTGCTACAGTTGGGAATGAAGCATCGTCGGGGTCATTATGTCGAATGTCGAGCGACACGTGCTGAGTCGCGTCGTGAGTGGTCGAATTCGAACAGGTCCGTCGAGAAGTCGGGGTCTTCGAGAATCGACGACCTTTTGGTCTACTTCTCGGTGCATCTTGACAAATGTAGATTTGTAAACATGCATGGCCACTTCTGTTCGTAGGTTTTCGAGAGTGGTCGAAGCTGTCAGAAGGTTCGAGAATATCCACTGAGGATGGGAAAGTTGGCCAGTTTTCCCTCGGCCGTTGGAGTGAATATTTCGGTCCTCGCGACGCGATCGGCTGTTTGCGTAATAACATAAATTCCCACTTGAGAAGATTACGGACTCATGTACGTTAGCTACGTAACACTTCCCCCCTTTCAGCCGCAACATCCCGGCGCGCATGCAGATTTGGCCCGAAGACGGCGGTAGTAGTCGTTGATGAGATGATCGAGGCCTCGGAGATTCTCATAGGGTTCCCAGCAGTTTTTTGCTGCATCGTAGTCGTGCCACTTGACGAGATATTCTGTCGTCTTGCCTCGTCGTCGATGGCCGAGGATGTCCTCAATGACATACTCCGTGCCTTTGTCCACTCGAACGGGAGGCGGAGGAGGGACATCTCTACCAGGGAAGTTCTCTCCGGGGTCTCGGTAGTGCTTGAGTCTGCTAACATGGAACACCGGATGAACTTGCATAGTGTCGGGGAGTTTGAGTCGCGCAAATACAGGGGTTTGCATGTGCTCGATCTCAAACAGTCCCAACCACCGAGTTTTTAGCTTTGAATAGTCGGATCCATAGAGTTTGATGTTTGCCGAGTTGAGGAGGACTTTGTCTCTAGCGGTGAAGATGTCGTCGCTCCGATGTCGGTCAGCTGCTCGTTTCATCGTTGCTTCTGTCTTTGCAGAGGGTTTGTCGTGTTTCCTCTCAGACGATGGTGAACTGTCGGCATTGTACGGCAACCGCGGGAATGTTGCTACGGCTTTGTAGTCCAGCTGGTGTGGCGAGAATTTTTCCATGCACCACTTCGAATGGGGTTTTACCTGTTGCGGTAGAAACTGCCGAATTATATGCGAGTTCGGCGGTCGGGAGGTTTTGTGCTCAATCCGTCCCATGAGGTTCGCATAGTGTTCGGAGCAGTTTTTCGAGCGTCTGATTTGTCCGTTTGGTTTGGCCATCGGTTTGGGGATGAAATGCCGTTGAAAGTTTAATTCTACTGCCGGAGCGAGTCATCAGTTCGCGCAAAAAATGGCTGGTGAATCGACTGTCCTTGTCCTTTGTGATGGTTCTCCATACGCTGTGTAGCCGCATGATGTTGTTTAGAAACAACCGTGTTGTTCCTTCGGCGGGGACGGTGGTCATTGTCGGGATGAAGTGGGACACTTTAGAAAACCTTTCAACAACCACGAGGATGGCGTCATATCCCTCGGGTGTGACTGGTAATCCAGTGATGAAGTCCATGGAGATATCTGCGCATGGTTCCGTCGGAACAGGAGGCGGCTGCAGAAGTCTGGGTGGCCTCGTGCGACGAGATTTTTTTCGTTGACAGGTGTTGCAGTTTTTACAGAAAATGGCCACGTCGGACTGCATCTTGTGCCACCAACAATTCTTTTCCCACTTCTTTAAGGTCTTGCCCTCTCCGAACCATCCACCTGGACCGGTGTCATGGCACTCTTCGAGTAGCATACAGCGAAGTTCATCCTTCGGGGGAACGACCACCTGGCGAGTGAAGCGACGTCGCCAAAAGGGTGCGTCAAACCAGAAATTGGTTTTTTCATATCCGCCGTGCTGATCATAGCCTCGTGCAAATAATCGCTCGAGGTATGGATCTTGTTGTAACTATAGGGTTGCCAGGTCGGTCGTTCAATCTGGTCGGCGGCTGAGTGCGTCTGTCCGATTGGTTTTGCCTAGCCGATACTCGATTTCGAAGTCGAACCCGGACTCAAGGAACTCCATCTATCGGGTTTGACATTGACTGAGATTCAGTTGCGTCTTCAAATATTTTAGTACGTGATGGTCGGTGCGCATGATGCATCAGCGACACTCTAGGTAGCATCACCACGTCTTGAACACGTGCACGACCACCAACATCTCTTTTTCGTGGACCGCGTAGTTGAGTTTCGGTCCTCGCAGTTTTTTAAAAATGCAAGCAACCGGTTGTTCGCCATTGCCATGATCTTACAGGAGCATTGCGCCAATGGCTCGGTCAAATGCATCCGTAGCCATGACGTAGTCGACCGTTGGATCGGCTAATCATAGGGCTTGTGCCGAGGTCAGAGCGTTCCGTCAAGCGGTGAACGCTTCTTGTTTAGTGTCTCCCTAGCGCCTCTCGTTTCCTTTTCGGGTGAGGTCAGAAAGAGGCGCTGACACTCGCGCGTAGTCCTGAACGAATTGTTGATAGTAATTGTAGAATTCAAGAAAAACCTGAATTTCTCGAACGTTGGTCGGCGTCGGCTGATCAGTGACCGCTACCACTTCTTTCGGATGCATGGTGATCCGTTCGCTGTTGATGGTATGACCCAAAAACTCAATCAAACGATGACCAAAGTCGCATTTCGAGAGTTTTCCGGAAAAAAAAAATCTTTGTAAAACTTCGAGAACTTTTCGGAGATGTCCAGTGTGCTCCTCCGGGGTGTGGCTGTACACTAGGATGTCGTCGAGATACACCACGAAAAAATCGCCAAGGTATGGACCAGAAATGTTCACTGCCGCCACGAACGTCACTGGGGCATTTGTGAGTCCAAACGGCATAACCGTTAACTCGAAGTGCTCGTGGTCGGTTTGAAATGTTGTTTTCTCGATGTTAGCGGCTGCCACGCGTATCTGGTGATATCCACTGTGCAAGTCGATTTTGTTGAGAATTTGGGCCCCTCTGAGCTGGTCAAAAAGTTCATCAGCTTGGGGGAGAGGGTAGCGGTTCTTGATGGTGGCGTCATTCAACGCCTGAGAATCCACGCACATCCGCATCTCACCAGTTTTCTTTTTCGCCAATAGTATTGGCACGACGTATGGTGACGTGGATAGGTGGATGAACCCCTGACCGAGCATCTCGTTGAGCTGCCTTTTTCGCGCGGTCAGCTCACGATCACTCATCCGATAGACCCCTCGGACGGTAGGTCTACTGCCCCACTTCAGTTTGATGTGATTATCGATGTCTCGCTGAGGAGGTAAATTTTCCGGGAGTTCGTCGGGGAAGACGTTTGCAAAATCCTCGTTGAATGGTGCAAATTTCTTGGGTACCATCGCAAACTTCGTCGAGGCCGAAGAGGCTGATGAGGCCGATGATGAGTCAGCTGCTGGCCCTTCCGCTTCTCCCATTGGCTCGAGATGTATGAGCCACGTACGAGCTCCTTGTTGAATACAGTGTTTGGCCACGTTGAGCAGTATCGGTTGTACCGGCTGTCGCTTTTTGGCTTCCTTGGCGTCCTCTGCTGCTACCACCTCTGCTGCTTCTCTTGTCGGCTTTCGTCTTGCACGCGGAAGTTGTCATTTAGCATCCTTGATCTCCGTGTAGACTTCTTCGCTATTCTAGTCGACCTGCATATTGTGTCGGTTCAGGAAATTTCGTCCGAAAATGATTTTGTGATCGCACATTGGACAAGAAATCCAAACCTTTACATCCCAAAGATCTCCTTCTTGTATTCGTGGTGGTTCTCAAAGACTCTGTATCTATAGCCTTCCGTTGATGGCTTTTCATTCAAACACTCATGGTTTGGCCTGCAAACCCAGACTGCAAATCATGTCATTACTTACGAAGCTGTGTGAAGCTCCTCCATCCAACAGTGCTGGTACCATCCTGCGACTTCTGCATCCTCGAGGCTGAACCCTCAGTTTTATCGCCGGTTGTTCATCCTCGTACTCCTCATCAAACTTTGCAATATCAAAAACCCTCTACGGTGATGTGGGCCGTTTAGATGGGTGATCGTTCGGCGCAGATCGCTCCTCACAGAAAAGAGTTGCGCCTTTTACTCTTGCCCTTTGTTGTTTTCTGGCTTAGGTTTTTTGCAACTTCCCCCCCTTTTTGGCCTGCTACTTGCTCTGACAATTGGGAACGATGTGCCCAAATCTTCCGTAGTTGTAGCAAGTTCGCGTGTCTCTCTGGTCGACGGCGTCCACTTCCATCGGAGTCAAAGATTCCATAAACTGGTTCCTTATATTTCCACAATAATTGTGCTTAGGTAGTTTCCAGCCGTAGGATTACTGGATCCGAGGGTTGTAATTGGTGCCATCGATCCTTTCTGCTGCTATAATCATCCGCGATAAGTCGTTATGGATACCAAAAATAGCAATTGCTCGCCGAATATCTCGCTTGAGGTCGTTGTTTTAGTGAAGACAGACTTCGTCGGGGGCGATGTCTGCTCCGGTGATAATCTTGTGGAATCTTTGGGTATACTCTGCCATGCTGGACTGCTGACGTAGACACTATATCTTGTACCGTGCATCTGATTTTTTGTTCAGTCGTCCAAACCGTGCGAGCATCGCACGCAAAAATGCATTCCAGTCGGTTGGTGGCATCAGCGTGTCTTGCCACTGTGGATTGATCTGCACCAAGGGTAGAACGCCTGCAGTCGGTGATGTGAGACGGGCACCGTGAGTCGTGGATGATGCCCCACCAGTCTCCTGTTGCTGTTGGATGGTCTTTAGATCAGACCACCAACTTAACGCCGTGCCACGCAAAAGCGTGCCTGCGAGGTCAATCTTCTTGTGATCGTCGTTGACCCCAGCACCGGTGAAGTACACCTCCAAACTTGTCAGCCACATCTGAATAGTTGGTCCTTTTGAGTTTGTAGGATCGAACGGTTCTGGTGGAGCCGGATGAATTTTGGGTTCGCTTGAGAGTTGAGAATTTCTCTCAACAAACACCGCTTCGCACACGCTTGTGTTGCAAAGAGCCTCCATCATGACGTTGATTTGTTGGAGCAGGTGGTTGTTGATGCCCTCGAGTGTGGAGATCCTGTTTGCCAGTTCCTCGTTGATCTATGCCTGTCGTCTAGTGCCACATGTCGTCCTTGCTGTCGTCGTCAACGCTGTTGGTAGGGATGGCTGGTTCATCGCCGTCGGGTCCGTGACTAGATTGGTCGCCGAAGTTGTAGGGGTTTTTCCAGCTGCCGCAAAGCCTGCAACACCAGCGTTTGTTGTCGCTTCTGGGTTCGCGTGCATCAGTACGTTCTACTCCTCCATTGCCGAAGTCGTCACCGAAGAACCACTACTGGTCGTCGGTTGTGCTTGATCGCTTCACGTCGTAGTCGCAAAGTCTGCAATATCTCGATGTGCGAGATGCGTTGAAGACTTGTGCGAGGTAGTCCTCCGGATGGGTAATGTAGTCTGATGCTTCCCCAGTGTTGCTACGCTCTGATACCAAGTGTTACGCCGAACGGAGCGTATATGGTGAACATGTAGAAGTTGCAAGGCAGAATACGATTTAGAATTTGGAACACGTGAGCGATTTATAATTAGCGGTAAGTGTACTTCGATGAAAAGTGTTGAAATGATCAAACATATATGTACAGTGACGAGTTACAAATGAAGCATAGTCAGGGTTGTTGGCTTGAATGTCGGACGACGTGTGCAGAGCCGTGTTGTGAGTGGTCCGATTCAAGAAGGTCCACCGAGAAGTCGGGGGTCTTTGAGAATCGACAGTGAAGATGCGTGGTGCGTCTTTATAAATCTTGATTCATCGAGATACGTCGAGAAGTCGACCGAAAGGTAGTGACACTTCTGTTTGTAGGTTTGCGAGAGTGGTCGAAGCTGTCAGAATGTTCGAGAATATCCACTGAGGGCAGGGTAGTTGGCCAGTTTGTCCTAGCCCGTTAGAGTGGATATCGTTGTCCTCGTGACGCGATGGGCTGTTTGCGTAATAACTGACATGCTCACTCAAGAAGATTAAGGACTCGTGTACGTCTGCTACGTAATATGATGACAAGTGTCGAAACAATGGAACACATATATACAAGTATCGAGTTACAAATCAGACGTAGTCAGGGTCGTCGAGTCAATTGTAGAGCGACGCATGTGGAGTCGCATCATGAGTAGTCCGATCAAGAAGCTCCACCGATGAATCGGGGGACTTCGAAGATTGACGGCGAAGATGTGTGATGCATCTGTATAAATCTATATATTTCTTGATGCGTCAAGAAGTCGACCGAAATATTGCAATACTTCTGTGGATAATTCTTGAACGATCAGTGAGGGGTGAGGGCAGTTGGCCAAATTGTCCTCGACCGTCGGAGTGAAGAATGAGGTCTTGCAGCGCGGTTGTAGAGTACAAGCCATTTTTATTACAAACGGCGTTTAAATATTGTTCCCGGGTTTTGGGGGCTCGAGACCGATATCTCCACGATGTTTGTGCCGTGCAAATCGCCTGACAGCATTTGCACCAAGGTGCATTACGGAAGACTTGTACGATCGAATAGACATGTGCAAGGTAATGCTTGGAATAGAAGGAGAGTTGGAGAAGAAATGAATCCTTTGAGATGATTGATCAGTACAAGGAAATGTACAAAGTCTTGGGTCTGGTTGGCATGTTCAGAACAACCCCTAGGCTTCTCTATGTACTAGCCCCCTACGAGCCTACCAATATCCCGTTGGTGTTCCGAAGCCCTCTAACAAGGCGCAATGGTGCAAAAAATATACCCCACTAACTTTCAAATTTGATGTCTTAGATTTTACTAATTATATGTTCCTTCTTCTCAATGTGATCTTTCTCATTTGAATTTACTATGTGATCAGTCTCCATCAAAACTGTGGAAATTCGGCACTTAAATTTTGACGACTGCGACGTCTTGATTTTTCCTAGTCCTTAATTCTGACAAATTGCGTCTTGTTGATTGCATCTTGATATCTTTTTAGAGTATATAAGTTTGTTCTTGTTGTCTGAAAATGTCTACGCGCAAAGTTTGTGTGACGAGCTGTCAGGCAACCGGCACAACCGGCACAATTTGTTGCAACAAAATAGTCTCTCGTGCCAATGCACGTAGTGAAGTGCTTGAACTGGCTACTCGTCGAAGCCTGAGAATTTTCTAATCTCCCCAAATATTGTAGCCCAACAACCAGATACACAAAAAAATTCAATTGATTTCCTAAATTCAAAAAATCGTCTAGAAAGTATTTAGACATTGAACAAAAAAGTACCTCAATTTTGACATCCCAATAAATATTTAACATAAAAAATAAGGACCAGGAGGGTATATATCATGTAATACGCATTGCAAGCTTTCCAACACACCAAATAATACCTCAGTCCTTGGGGAAACGGCTGATTAACGGTCGTTTGCGTGCTCCCCGCGTGGCTGCCACTTGCAGCAGCGCCCGCGGTGGTCACGGCCGCATGAAGCGTCCTTGCCTGTAGATGCACCTCCAGCCGCCATCCCGAAGTGCCCATGGCCTCCACTGAACCTTGCCTTATTGGCGAAATGTCCATCTATGGGCGCTTTGGCTTGAGTGGGCAAGAAATTCACTCTTGCGTTCTTGGGGTCGAACCGCTGTGTCTCCTATTTTTTAAAGGTACACCTTCCACCTTTGCATGGCCGTGTCTTTTTCTTCCCCGTGCAGAATGACCCAGTTCTTGGGTTGAATTTGCACGGTTTTTACTGCAGAATATAATGAGAACATCAAAACATGTATTTAAAATCAGAACAATGATGTAATCACCGCCTCGACCGGCGTCTCCCACAACACGAGGAGCTTGTAGCCGCTCGAGTTGGTGATCTTCCATCAAGCGAGTAGTCAACCAATTACTGTCTGGCGAGAGGTAGACCGAGGCCAACAATGCACGTCTTGGCAGCTGGCGTTCAACATATTTAAACTGCCAGATCCAGGTGAGCTGCGATGGGGTGAATCAGGCGAACTGCCCCAACATTCTGAAACATGACAACCGGACCTGAGGGTGCTTTTAAGTAATGGCCCAACCTCCAAAGGTGAAGATGAACCATTACTAGGTCAATTGTGAACCGTCCGGAGCGAGATGCCTAGGCAATTTTTTTGTAGTGGCCTGTGGGGAGTTATAGTGAGAACGTTCACGTCTCGAAAAGGCACAAACTGATTTGGTGCTGTAGGATGAGCTGTATTAGGGCTGGATTAGGATTCAGTAGAGGGGCTGCTCCTTGAACATACTATCACCTGAAATCCTTCATGCAAGTCTAAGATTCATGTTTTTGCTTGGAAATCACCTGCCATGCCTCCAACTTTGTTGTAGTTATGTCCTCTTTAGCTTGTCGGCGATGAAAAATATCTTGCCATCTACATATGTTATGTTTTCTCCCTATATCTCATGGTTTAACCTGTTCAATAGTTGGGTGTTGTAAGCTTCAACCTCCAGTCTTTTTCCATGTATATTTTATGGTAAGCGTGGAGATCTTGGCAAACTGTTGTTCCCATGTTGTATTGTTTGCATGAATACATACTCACAGAAATGTTGGATGCCCTCCACTTTGTCTATGATACTTTCATCCCTTGTGCATGACATATTCATTCAGAATCAATCACCCCAAATTCAAGAACTCCTCTAATAGTGTGTACCATACATAACCATATACATCCATACACAAGTAACTAGTAGGAAATTTCGTAACATGGTCGTAGTGGAAATTGGAAGGTAATGAGAACCTTATCAGGAGTAAAGAATCCAATGTTTCCATACACAATTATCTAGGAAGGCTTCCCACATACATTATCATTTCTTCAAAGTTTCATTCAATTTTAGTTACGATACATTCGGAAAGCAAGTATATTTTGGAAACACAAATTACAAGGATTTGTAACCAATTTTCTTGAAAAAATTAAGTTGTTTGCTATTTGAAATATTTTCTATATGATTTTAACCCTTCGCCGTCAGATTTAACAAATTTAGGAAGTCAGCATTTTTTGGAAGCTTTACTGAGACCTACTTCAGTCTATTTGAAGACAGTTTGGTCTCTAGATGACAACTTTCAAAAATATTGAGAGCGATAAGGCAAGGGAACGACTTCATGGTTGTGATCAAGAAGTGTACCTCGATTCGAACCCCTTTATTTGGTTCACTCATATACCTCATCCCCACCTCTCCCCCCGGCCTCCCCCTCCCCCCATTCTCCTGAACCCATGAAGTGTACGTGGGAAGTGTACGAGTAACTGTAAAATAGAGTGCGTGGATACTGTAGCGTACGAGCCATTTTTAGAATTAAAAATGGCGTTTAAATATAGTTCCCGGGTTTCAGGGGCTCGAGACCGATGTCTCGACGAGTTGAGGCCCGAAAAATAATCTCGGGCTAGAGTCTAGTTCGACTCTAGCCTGTATTCGGTCCATAGGCCGGATTTAAGGCAAGAGGAGTGCCGCGATGGAAGATCCATCGCGTCACTCCTCCTCCCCTCTAGTTGGTCGCTAGGGTCCTGTTCCTACGTGGATGTGCCACGTGGAACGATAGGGTTTTAGGTTGCATGTTTACAAAAATGCCCTATGACGACTACGTCCATTTGCGGCGCGGTTCGTCTCAGCCAAAATGGCTGAGGCGACCATTTGCTCACTCTCCTGGGACAACTATTATGAGGGCCTACTTTTCGGTTCTACAGTTAGTCGCAAAACAGCCCACGTCTGTTACATTGGCATCAGAGCCAGCTTCCGCAAAATACATCTGAAATCGGTACCGACCGTCCGTTGGATCGAACTTTCGAGCGACGCCGTCCATCGATCATCATGGACAATGTTTTTTTTTGGTGTCGACGGCCGAATGTCGTCCACCATCGAAAATCATCCCGTTTGAGTGCCGATAAGCTCCCGTCGAGCTTACTCCCCAGTCGGGAGTGCAAAAAAAAACCTGTGGCTGATGGCCGTGAGCAAACGCCGCCCGACCGACGGCTACTTGGCCTCGACAGCCGGGCCAAGGTACCGAGAACCCGTTTGTTGATGGGCGGGCCGATAGACCTCACCGGTCTCACCGAGGACGAGAGAGAGGGAGGGAGGGAGAGTGGGTCCCCACTCCCCTCTCCCCCGGGTGAGGGGATAAGCTTCTTCCCCTCGTCCTCTCCCCCTCCACCCTCCCGGAATGGCGCCGACAGTGCCGGGCGGAGGAGAGGGCGAGCTCCCTCTCCTCTCCCTCTCCTAACCGCCGACGGCACCGAGGGTAGGAGAGAGAAGAGCTCCACCTCCCTCCCATTTCATGGCGCCGACAGCGCCAAGGGGAGAGAGGGGCCAGCCCCCCCTCTTTCTCTCGTCCTTGGCGTCGACGGCGCCGAGGGGGAGGAAAGGGGCAAGTCTGTCCCTCTCCCCCGCGTCCATGGCGCCGACGGCGCCGAGAGGGGTGAGCCCCCCCACCTCCCCCTCACCGATTGCGCCGACGGCGCCGAAAGGGAGGAGAGGGAAGAACCCCTCCCTCTGCCCCTCCGCCATGGCGCCGACAGCGCCGAGGGGGAGGAGAGGGGCGAGCCCCCTCTCCCGCTCGCCCATGACGCCAACGGCGCCATGGGGGAGGAGAGGGGACGTCCCCCCCCCCCCTCGGTGGGCGGACGGCCCATGGAGGAGGAGAAGGGACACCTCCCCCTTCTCCCCCCCCCCTTCTCACGAGACTGAAGGCCCAAGGGCGAGGAAACGGGGCGTCCCTCCCTCCCCTCCCTCCTCACGTGGCCGACGGCCAATGGGGGAGAAGAGGGGAGCCGTTCTTCCCCCCCCCCCCCCCCCCCCCCCCCCCCCCCGCGAGGGCCGATAGCCCAAGGAGGAGAAGAGGAGGTGATCCTCCCTCTCCTCCCCCTCACATAAGGGCCGAAGGCCCAAGGGGGGAGGCAGGGTGCGTCCCTCCCTCTTCCCCCCTCACAAGGGCCCACAGCCCAAGGAAGGAGGGTGGGAAGCTTCCTCCCCCCTCCACTCGTCGGATGGCGAGTGATGACCCCGCAGAGGCGTCATTTGCAA
>SZWC01004414.1:56404-78570 GCA_023375785.1 Penium margaritaceum
CCCCCCCCCCCCCCCCCCCAAGAGATTAACCACCAACCAACCTCAAGCACATCACTCACACCACCACACAAAAGTACACATTAGTACACAAAGTCCACAAACATAACAATACACCTCCACTTAGACTAACCACATACACTCCCCCCCAACAAACCTCAAGCACACCAGTCGCTTACACTTTCTGCTCCTCCCTAACCTCTACGCCCAACAACTGACAAAAACAATCAAGACATTATAATAAGGAGAATCTTACATGGAAGCTTCCTGTGTAGCTGAGAACATCATATAGACTTCAGCTAATGCACAAAAGATCATTGGTTAGAAATACCCCAGAGGCCGCTGCTCTGATACAATGTGAAAGAAACTAAAATTTATGTAGGTGAAAGCACACTTGGATATAAAGAAATGATAAAGCTCATTCCTTGGATGGTCAAGATCAGGATTGGACTGTGAAGAATGCTACATATAGGAACAGAATGATGGTTGGTATAACACTTGACAAGGATAGAAACTAATTCTTGGCAGTCAACTTGTTGGTGATCGTTATAGCATACTGCTTCGATCAATCATTGCACACTCACACAATTATAAATGTTCCTTGGCAGAAATTGAAAACAACACGTAAGAAATCTTACATTAGACCATCACCACTTCAAAAATTGTCCGAAGCCCTTCCACATGTTGGGTCCAACCTACAAATAATCACAAAGTAGCAAAGAGTAAAACATGTTTTGCTTATGGTAGCAGAATAATGATGCAATAGTGATTTTGTGCCATAAATATTGAACCATAGTACCACTACAACTCCTCCATACAAACCTTTGGCCACCAAGTCATTAGTATCCATCATTAGCCATTAGCCATCATCGGTTGCCAAAGATGCATGATACATGTAGAGTCTCATCAACAATTACACATAGATGACAAGGTACTTCTTCTCCAGGAGAATGGAAATTTCACTGCATGAGTTTGAAGTTGGCTTCTCAAAGAGCAACACGAATGCAATAGTCAGTTGCATACATTTATTAATAATAGTCAGGGAGACTTAATGCGTAAAGAAATTGATGAGCTCTAGTGAGTTAAGCAATCCCCCATCAATTTTCAGCTCCATGTACACCGTACAACGGAGTTTTTTAACATTGATATTATGTCCTAAATAAAAAAGTTGGAACCATCATGGTAACAACTGTGGTCCCATCCATTGTATAGGGCAAAGTAGTTAAGCATGTAGTATGGGTACATAACTATGTTCTATGTGGTCAATTACCGTTTACTTTTACACTTTGGCAGATGTAGCTGCATGCAAAAGCAGCAGCCGGCAGCAGTAGTAGCTCGTAGCAGCTCGCAATAACAGTAGTCCGTAGCAACAAGCAACAGTGGCGGCTAGCAGTAGCAGCTCGTAGCAGCAGAAGCAACGATAGCGAGAAACAGTAGCAGTAGCAGCAAGCTACACTAGCCGTAGCAGCGAGTAGTAACAATAGTCAGAAACTACAGCAGTAGTAGCGAGCAGAAGCTGGTAGTAGCCAGCAGCGGCTGCTACTGCTTGTAGCCCGCTGCTCACCGCGAGTGACGGGTTGCAAGCAGCTAACCTGCTACTCGTAGTGAGCAGCGGACTGCCAACAGTGAGCAGCAAGCTCGCTACTCGCAGCCCGCTGCCCACAACGAGCAGCAAAGCTCGCTCTGACAAATGAAAAGAAAAAAAGGAGGAAAAAAACCCCCACCCCACTAGCAACCTTGCCACGGTTGCAGCAGCCGCCATAGCCGTTGCAACAGCCACAGTAGCCGCAGCAACAGTAGCAGCTGTAGCAGTAGCAGCAACAGTAGCAGCAACAGTAGTATCAGGAGCAACAACAGTAGTAACAGCAGTAGTAGCAGCCACTGCAGCCGCGCTGTAGTAGCCCCAGCAACGGCCGTTGCTGACATCAGCAGTCATCCACTGACGTCACTACTGACGTCACTACTCATGTCATCAACACAAAAAAAAGCGAGGGGGAGAAACTCTACAGCAGCAGCCCTGCTGATAACACGGCAGCAGCTGCTAACGTCAGCCGTTCTAGGCTGATGTCACTGCTGACATCAGCAGCAGACAAGAAAAAAACAAAGGGGCCACAAAATCCACCATGGCTAACAGCCCCAGTGGGGAGGGGTCCTCCTCTGTTGGGGCGACCCCCAGCCCCCCTTTCTTGTAGCAGTTGCAAAAGTAGGAGCAACAGTAGTAATAGCAACAACAGTAGCAACAGCAGCAGTAGCAGTCCACAGGCTTCTTCGCCGGCGCCTCCGACCCCCTGGTCGCCATTCAACAACATCTTGCCATCCTAACACAACAGCTTGCAGCACTACAGTCGTTGGCCTCGCAGACTCACACCACTGCCCTGTCACTTTTCATTCCTCTTGGGCACGCCAGTCCCGTTATGTCCGCTACCACGCATTACCTGACGTAGTAGCAGACTCAACGCAAACGACAGACAGTGGCCTCAGTCATTGGCCCCACTCTGGGTGCCGGCCGCAGGCCAAAGGACTTTGAGATGCCGTCCCCGCCGCTTCAGGCCGGCAAGAAGTTCCGGAGCTGGGAGCTCAGATTCTACATCTGGACGTACGGTGAGGGCTTGTGGGCATAATACATCCTTCCGTACGACTCCATCCAGGCCGACCAGCTATATGATGCTGGTCGCGTCATACGCGCCCTTGTCCCCGTCGCTCCTCCGACTTCCCGCCTAGCCCTAGAGCCCTTCCTCGGTGACTTAACCGCTGGTGGGACCCCAGATCCTGCAACCACATGGCACATCCTCACCCGTCGCCATTGCCTATCCAGTGAGGCTGAGACCAACCGTCTGCTGCGGGAGTTCAACTCCCTGCACATGGGGGAGACCGAGACAGTCACCGCTTACTAGCAACGGGCTGAGGACATCCTTTGTCGCCTAGGCACCTCTACTCCATCCCCTCTGGCCGTGCTCCTCACCATCAAGCATGGTGCCACCAACGTGTACACGGACGTCTTCGTCCACTACTCCTAGGATGTCCTCTCCACCATGGAAGCCCAGGGCACCCTCATGCCCTGGGCATACGAGTCCTTTCTCAGGATTGAGGAAGCTCGTATGGAGTCCTGCCTCCAGCGCACATAGGCCCTCGCCTCCCCTGCCATCACTTCCGTGGCCGTCGCTTCTCTCGCAACATCTACCTTCACCAGCTCCTTGTCGGTGGGGAAGAAGAAGCATCGTGGTAAGAAGGGCAAGGGTTTGTAGCAGTAGCAGCATCAGCAGTCGACTAGGTCCAGCGATGGTGGCTCGGTCTGCAACAATTGTGGTCAGCCAGGGTACGGGTGGTATACGTGCCCGCTACCGATGGACGAGGCGCGCGTCATCGCCACCATGCATTGCTAGCGGGAGCACTGTCTCACCTCTGCCACCGTAGCTGTCGTCGGTCCCGACGCCTCGACACCGTCTAGCAGCTCCACTCCTCCGACAGCCACACCGGTCCCACCGACACCAGCTCCACAGTAGCATCATCCACAGATGTCAGTGCCTCTATACCCTTTGCCAGTGCAGTCATCATCCTATCCGGGCTCAGGTGCTGTCACTTCGCACTCCCGGGCCGTCCACCCGGGAGCGTCAGTTGGAGCAGTTCATTGTGCTCCAGCTTGGTCTGCCTTGCCCTCCCCCCCAGGGAAGTGCGAGTTGCGTCACCTCCTGCTTGTCTGTCCTGTCCTGCATAACTGAGACTAAGCTGCGGTTGTGTCCCGCTTCCTCGTCTGTCGTGTTGTCTCCCGTGATCCCCTTTGCTCCTTTCCATGACGATGTCACGTGGCTTGATGATTGGTAGTCTCGGTTCGTGCCTCCTTCCACCACGTCCGCATCTCTTGCTTGCTGCCATGTGACTATTAGCGATCTGGCGACTCTAGTCTAGGACCCTGTCGAGACCTGGATCATTGACTCCGATGCTGCGCATCACATGACGGCCTCTCGTGAGGCCTTTAGTGTGCTTGGTCCTATTGGCGATGTGTCCAGTGTCCGGACGGGCTCCGAGCAGGTGTTACCTATTTGTGGCGTCCGCGTCGTTCGTTTTCGTGAGCCTGTCGGTGATGTCTTCGTGACCAATGTCCACTTTGTCCCAGGTCTTAAGCTCAGCCTTCTGTCCGTTACTGTCCTTGACCGCATGAGCATGGACGTTGTGCACTCGCATGGTGTTGGCACTGTGTCGTTGCGTCCGTCCGGCCTTGTCATTCTGCACGCCACCGCTTGTGGCAACTTGTGGCACGTCCCTTGTCTGTCCTCCTCCCCTTCTGTCCTCTCCCCGTCGGCCACCACAGGCCATGTGTTTTTCACCAGTACACTCTCTTTGTAGCACAACCCGCCTCTTGCACCGCCGCCTTTGCCACGTCCACTCTGCTGCCGTAGATAGCATGCTGCACACCCAGCCGGCCAATGGCCTTGACCCAGACACTTTCCCTTGGCCGTGCTCCACGGAGTGCATTGATTACGCTCACGGTAAGATGCACCATTCCACATACCCTCAGTCCTCCCGTGCGTCTGCCCCTCTAGACTTGGTCCATTCCGATGTCATGGGTCCTCTCCCTACTGAGTTCGTCGGAGAGCATGGCCGATATGTCCTCACCCTAATTGACGACTACTCTCGCTATCGCTGGGTCTTCTGCCTTCAGCAGAAGAGCGATGTCGCCGGTGCCATTCGGGAATGGCTTGTCCTTGCGGAGCGTGAGTGTGGTCGATCTCTTCACCTCTTTTTCTCTGATCGCGGTGGTGAGTACATGGACGAGACCATGACTTTTCTCGCCTCCCACAGTATCCACCACGAGATGTCAGCGTCCTACATGCCCGCCCAGAACGACGTCTCCGAGCGGTGGAACCGTACCATGGCCGATGCCGTCCGTACCTTGAGGGTTGAGTCTGGCCTCTCCGATGGCTTCTACTTTGAATCCATGGCCTACATGACGTGGATATGGAACCGGATTCCCCATGGACCCCTTCCCCGCTAGTCCACACCGTAACAAGACTGGTGCGGTCAGCGCACCGACCTCCACCCAGCTCGCGTCTGGAGCTGCGTGGCCATTTTATGGCTGCCCGTCCCGCAGCAAGGCGGCAAGCTTGCCCCTCGCGGATGTCCTTGCACCTTTCTTGTTATCTCTTGTCATTCCAAGGCAGAACGCTTCTGGGATCCATCTTGGTATTGCATCATCAAGTCCCGCGATACCCTCTTCTTTGAGGAGCTGTTTCCCCACAATCTCGTTCGCTCCGCCTCGTCAGTGTCCCTCTCATCGCGTGGGGGAGTGGTGAATCCGTCCTCCATTCTGTCGCTTTTGGCTGGCACATCACTTGGTCCCTCTAAGCCGGTAGCCCGAGTCGCGTCCGCTGGCCCCTCCGGGCCAGGAGTCCCAGTCTTGCCTACTGGCCCCTTCGGGCCAGTAGCCCCAGTCGCGCCTGCTGGCCCCTCCGGGCCTGCAGCCCCAGTTGTGCCCGCTGACCCCTCCGCGCCGGCAGTCCCAGTCGTGTCCGCTGGTCCCTTCATACCAACAGCCCAAGTTGCGCCTGCTGGCCCCTCCGGGCCGGCAGACCTAGTCGCGCCCGCTTGCCCCTTCGGGCCGGCAACCCCAGTCGCGTCCGCTGGTCCCTCCGTGTCAGCAGTCCCGTCCGCCTCCATTAGCCCGTTGGACTCAGTGCCATCTCCTGCCCTACTGCACTACACGCGTGGCCCAGGCGACAGCCTCCGACCTGTCAATGCGCCGGATAGCAGCGGTCTAGAAAACGGGTCCCGACATGGGAGGCCGCCAACCGCTCTTGGTATTGCAACCAAGATAACATATCACCCTCGAACGAGGGATCCACACTTTACGTTCGTTTGGTTTGTAACCTCACTTTAGTGTCTACCTTTGGTTGGACACTCTGTGAGGAGTCTCAAAGGAAAGAACTATAAATGGATGCATGCAAGGTACATGATTTTATACTTGCAGAGCTTTGCTAAAGCTTCTGCTTGTAGTGGCTGCACTGGAGCCAACCTCAACCTACAGTCCTACTTGGCGCGTCCTTAGACCGCCAATTGTCATCCTCAAGCCAGGCTTTAGTAAGCTTCCTAAAAGCTTCCTGTCCCAGTTCGGGCCACAAAGAAAATTACGGCCATCGCGGGGTTTGAACCCGTGATCTCTCGTTTGAGACTCCGGTGCCTATTCAACCATGCCAAAAAGTTATGGTTCCTATGATGAGCCACAGGGGACATACCCATTACGGGCAGTGCATTCCTGGCCCATCTCAAAACAGACCAAGGGGACGTACTCCATAGAGCAGTGCATGCCTTGTCTGTATGTGTAGCTAGCCAGCTAGGCAATGGACAAGGTGCATACCATTTCAACAAATCTCTCCCTTGCATCTCTGTCCATCTGGCGCTTACTGGGCTCCATCAATGCCTTGGAGCTCACCCTTCCTCTGCCGTACTCCTCATGCCGAATCCACAAATGCCTGCATAGTGCAAGTCACTCTCTAGCGGCTTGGTCATGCAGTCAGCAAGCATGCTCTTCGTTCCACAGTGCTACAAGTCCACCACGTTCTTCATGACCAGGTCACGCGAGTAGTGGTAATGTATGTCGATGTGCTTCGTTCGACGGGAGATGATCTCATCTTCAGCCATCGAGATGGCGCTCATGTTGTCCACGTGTACGACCGTGGCGTCCTTATGTGGCACAGTCATCTTGCCAATCAGGCTATGTAGCCACTAAGTCTCCTTGCACAACTCAGGCAGAGCAACATACTCTGCCTCAGCCGTGGACACGGAAACACAATCCTGCTTCCTGCTGGCCCATGAGATGGCAGCGCCATTCAAGATGCACACGTATCCAGAGGTGGATTTCCTGTCGTCGAGATTTCCTCCCCAGTCAGCATCCGTGTAGCACTTCAGGCGAAGGGGTTCTATTCCTTCTTGGCCTCCAGGGATGAGGCCCATGTGACGTGTCTTCTACAGGCAGCGCAAGATGCGCTTGACTGCCTACCAATGTTGTGACCCAGGGTTGGTCACGAATCTGCTCACTTGTCCCACAGCATATCAGATGTCCGGATGAGTCCCTATCATGGCGTACATGATGCTACCCACGGTGGATTGGTAGGGGATGTCTTGCATCTCCATTTGTTTTGCTTCATTGCTTGGTGACATGGAGGCCTTCAGCTTCGTATCGGTCGTCATTGGGGTGCTGACAGGTTTGCAGTCTTTCATGTGGTACCGATGTATTTGGTTTGGTTGAGTTTGATGGTGCCTGCTACTCGGTTACCGTGGATGACGATCCTGAGGTAGTACTCGAGAGGACCCATGTCCTTCATCTTGAACCTTTTGCTGAGGTCAGACTTCAGCTCATCCAGCAGCTCGACCGAAGACGAGCAGATGATCAGATCATCCACGTATAGCGCAACCAGCATCAGCCCTCTCCCATCATCACGCACGTACATGCTCGGGTCATTCTGGCAATGCGCGAAGGAGAGACCGGTCATGAAACCGTCCATCTCTTTGTACCACATCCTTGGGGCCTGTTTCAGCCCGTAGAGTGCTTTCAGCAATTTGCACACCTTGCCCTTGGGAGCTTTGAATCCTTTTGGGAACATCCATCAGCACTTCCTTGTCAAGCTTCCCATAAGGAAAAGTTGTCCTGACGTCCATCTGGTGTATCTCCAGGTTCCTTGCGGCTACAATGCCAAGGAGAGAACGGATGGACGCAAAGGTCACGACGGGCGCGAACGTCTCATCGTACTCGGAGCCCGGGCGTTGAGAGAACCCCTTAGCCACTACCATTGCCTTGAACTTGTTGATGCTGCCGTCTTGCTTCTTCTTCACTCGGAGGACCCACTTGGATCCCACCACGTGGGCCTTATCGAGTCTATCCACCAACACCCACATGCCATTCTCAGCAATGGACGCTAGCTCGCTGTCCACTGCCTCCTTCCACTTGGCCACATCTGGGCCATACATCGCCTCCGCCACTATGGATGGCTCTCCCTGAGCCATGCAAGACCAGCTAAGGCCGGTCCAATCATCCTCATACCACAAAGGTGCTTTCTTTGGTCGCAAACTGCGCCGGGGTGCTGGTGCGGCTTCTTGCTTTGGTGCTGGTATTTCCACAGGTGGTGGTTTGTCGTCGTCATCGTCAGAAGAGTCAACAGACTCCAAGTCAGACTCGGAAGCGCCTCGGTATCCGCGTCCATGTCAGATGCTGCATCATCCTCCGCAGATACTCTCCCATTCCCACCACCTGCTGGCAAAGCGAGCCAGTTGTCAGGTGCTTGGTCTCCGGACTCAAGCAACACTATCCACTCTCCCGCTTTGGGAGCAAGGATCGGGTCCAGCAGCTCTCCCTTTCCAAGGGTGCATTTGTTGAACACAACGTCGCGGCTCCTCACGAGCTTGCCTGTTGCCTGGTCCCAAAGTCAATAGGCTTTGTGTGATGTGTCATACCCAACCATGACGCACTTCCTGGAACGTGCGTCCAGCTTGCCTCCACCTTCTCCCGACTGGATCTTCACCCATGCAGTTGACCCAAACACCTTCAGATAAGATGCGTTGGGTTCCTTTCCCGACCATGCTTCCTGTGGGATCTTCAGCTGCTTGTCCTGCTCCTTTCCACGCTTCCGCAAGGCGGTTGCTAGTGTGAGGTTCAAGAGGTAGCAAGCTGTTGTTGCTGCTTCAGCCCAAAAGCGAGGTTGGAGCTTGGCGTCGAAATGCATACTTCGTACCATGCCGAGTAGGGTCTGGTTCATTCTCTCGGCAACGCCGTTGCTTTGGGGGTTGTAAGGGGTGGTTTGCTTGTGGCGGATGCCATGATGCTTGAGCCGAGGCTTGCATGCCTCGTACTCATCCCCGTTGTCACTTTGGAGCGTCTTCACTTTCTTGGACGTTTGCCGCTCCACCATGGCGACAAACTCGAGGAGCTTCTCCTTGACCTCTCCCTTTGTTTTGAGGAAGTAGATCTACAACTTGCGGCTGTGGTCGTCAATGAAGTTTAGGAAGTACTTGCTTCCTCCGTTAGACGGTGTGCGGAAGGGTCCACACACGTCACTGTGTATCAGTTCCAAGACATGCTCTGCTCGTTGACCTCCTCTCCCAAACGACTTCTTCTTTGCCTTCACTTGGATGCATGGTCCACACAATGTACACCCTTCGCCATGCTTCATGGTGCACCCTTCCATTCCGCGGACTACCTCTTGCTCCTGCATCTTTTGCAGTGTTCTCTTGGCCACGTGGCCAAATCGCCGGTTCCACAGCTCAGCATCAGTGTCCTTGGTTGATGTAGCGGTCGCAATGGTCGCCAGTGGTGCATCCTTTGGCTCCGGTGCCACTGTCTTGGTGGCACATGCGAGTCCCTCATCTGACGCCTTGGTGACTTTGGTTTGAAGCACGTAGTGGCCGTCGACTCTTGGAACTTGAAGCATGAGGTCGTCTTTGGTGTACAAAATCTGGATGTCCTCGTTTTCGAGGGCCACCGCTTCCTTGTTTGTGAACACACTGTCATGTTGTTGTCGGTGATTTGTGCGACGGACAGCAGGTTGGCTGCGAAGGAAGGCATGTACACCACCTTTTGAAGGTTGACTGCCTTCTCTGCACCGTTCACGTTGAACGTGATCACCTTGTCCCCTTCACCCATGGCTTGGACGACGCCGTCGTTTGCACACTTGATGTGCATGACAGATTCGGCCATGGAGACAAATCCACCCTTCTCTTTTGATGAGTGGTGGTTGGTGCCCGAGTCAAGGGCGAATGCCCGGGGCCGAAGGATCGCTGCCCCCTTCATGGGCAGCCCCATAGCCATCATGTTGGTGAGCTCCTTCTTCTCCTTCCCACCTTTGTTCCCACCTTCTTTCTTGGGACTACGGCAGTCCCTAGCCCAGTGCCCAGCCTTGCCACAGTTGTGACAGTTGCCGGGCTTCTTGGAACTCTTCCCGCCACCGTTACCTTTCCCTCCACCGCCACCGCTTCCGCTGTTGCCTTGACTGGAGCGAGAGCTTGCACCTTGTCCACCNCCCTTCATGGGCAGCCCCCTAGCCATCATGTTGGTGAGCTCCTTCTTCTCCTTCCCACCTTTGTTCCCACCTTCTTTCTTGGGACTACGGCAGTCCCTAGCCCAGTGCCCAGCCTTGCCACAGTTGTGACAGTTGCCGGGCTTCTTGGAACTCTTCCCGCCACCGTTACCTTTCCCTCCACCGCCACCGCTTCCGCTGTTGCCTTGACTGGAGCGAGAGCTTGCACCTTGTCCACCGAAGCGAGAGGCATATGCTGAGATGATTGCCTCACTACCACTACATCGCATGGACTCGTTGCGGACGTATTCGGCGACAGCCTCATACGTCAGATACGCCTCCTTCCAACTGCCAAATACGGTGATCAAGGACCCCCAAATTTCTGGCAGCGCCATTAGAAAGATCATGGCACGCATGTTGGAGTTGAGATTCCATTCCATTCGCTGGACCTCTTGCACCACGTTGTCGAACGACTGCAAAAACGCAGGTATCGATTCTCCTTCGCTCACCCTCATCGACATCAACCTTTGGAAGATGAAGAGTCGGTTTGCTAGGGTATTCGATTGATGCACGCGTGAGAGTTTTGCGTAGGCCTCGGCAGCCAATGTACATCCTGTGATGTGGGAGTGTTGAGTCTCGTTGATGGACGTCACAAGTATGGCGAGAGCCATGTTATTCTTCATCGTCTATGCTGGAAGGTCAGCCGCATGCGTCGTCAGCGTCGCATCGGCGGGTGCTGTCTCGGTCCCTTTTAAGATGTCGAGGTAGCCGCACATGTTCATGAATATCTCAAACTGCCATTTCCACAAGGGAAAACCTGTCCCCGTGAATTTGGACATACCCGCCTCAAGGCGGGCTTGAGTCGGATCCGCCATTTTTGGCGGTTGCTTGTCTTCTCTGCTTCGCTGCTACTCTGCTTTGTTGAGGCCGATGAGGCTGATGAGGCTGCTGACTGCGACCATTGTCAAAAGGTGCAGTTGGTTCGGTTGCATACCCCTACCGCCGATGATCGCCTAAGGCGATGGTGCCGCCGTGAGAGAACGGAGTCGGGGCCGTACCACCTTCTACAAAGGAGTAGAGCTTAATCCCGTTGGGGCTCGAGGGTCTTGTCCAACATGGACAGAGCTGTTCCTCGTCCCCTAGTCCGCCACGTGCACGCACCCTACCTGAAGAAGCCGATGGAGCCGATGGAGCAGATTGGAGCCGTCCGATCTTCGTGTACCTGTTATACTTGTGCGCCCTACAAGACCACGTGCTATTCGGTCTTGGAAGCGTGCCTTAGAACCAGAAGTTTGGGCCCATAACCCTTTGTCAATGCGCCGGATAGCAACGGTCTAGAAAACGGGTCCCGACATGGGAGGCTGCCAACCGCTCTTGGTATTGCAACCAAGAAAATATATCACCCTTGAACCAGGGATCCACACTTTAGGTTCGTTTGGTTTGCAACCTCACGAAGTCCGCATGTTGGTCTTTAGTGTCTATCTTTGGTTGGACACTCTGCGAGGAGTCTCAAAGGAAAAAAATGTAAATGGATGCATGCAAGATACATGATTTTATACTTGCAGAGCTTTGCTAAAGCTTCTGCTTGTTGTGGCTCCACTGGATCCAACCTCAACCTACAGTCCTACTTGGCGCGTCCATAGACCGCCAAGTGTCATCCTCAAGCCAGGCTCTAGTAAGCTTCCTAGAAGCATCCTGTCCCAGTTTGGGCCACAAAGAAAATTGCGGCTGTCGCGGGGTTTGAATCCGCAACCTCTCGTTTGAGACTCCGGTGCCTATTCAACCATGCCAAAAAGGTATGGTTCCTATGATGAGCCACAGGGGACATACCCATTATGGGCAGTGCATTCCTGGCCCATCCTAGAACAGACCAAGGGGACGTACTCCATAGAGTAGTACATGCCTTGTCTGTATGTGTAGCTAGCCAGCTAGGCAGTGGATAAGGTGCATACTATTTCAACACGACATAGGCTGTGAGTGAGCGCGCAGACCATCGCACGGCGCCTTGTGGCGCCTCGGCCCCCTGTCGCTCCACGTGTTTCCTCCACACCTACGGTCGTGAGTGGGGACCCAGGCACCAAGGCCCTTGGCCTGACCACTTTGGCCATCATTGCGGACTTTCACCTGGGCTCCGCACTGGGCTACGCCATGCTCCATCACGAGCATCGGCATACCGTCATGGCGGCACTTGTGCGCATCCTACCTAGAGCTCGAGATGCACACGCTCTCTCAGTCCGCTCCATACCACGCCTGGAGGACCGAGCCACCCTACGCAAGGCTAGAGCCTCTCCTGAGGCCACAAAATAGGATGCTTCCTATGCCGACGAGCTTGTTGCTATCCGACAGCACCATGTGTATGACCTCATCGACCTCCCTCCAGGTCAGAAGGCCATCGGTGCCAAGTGGGTCTTTCGACCCAAATGGAAGTTGGACGGGTCCTTGGACAAGTACAAGACTCGCCTCATAGCCAAGGGATTTTCTCCGGTTCCTAGGGTTGATTACGACCAGATCTTTGCCCCAGTCGGTCAGTTCTCCACTAGCCGGGTGCTTGTCAGTCTTGTTGCCCAGCATGGGTGGGAGCTGCATGAGATGGACGTGAGCAACGCTTTCCTCCATGGCTCGCTGGAGGGTGAGGAGCTCTACATGGTGCAGTCCCCAGGCTTCGAGGACGACACTGGGAGAGGCTGGCGGCTGCAGAAGGCCCTCTATGGTCTGAAGCAGTCACCTCGGTGCTGGAACCAAGAGATCACTAGCACGCTCCTGCGCGGTGGCCTCCTGTGCAACACCGCTGATCCCGTACTGTTCATCAGCCCGCGAGGCCAAACCTTCGCCGCTAATCTGGTCTACATCGGCGATCTCCTCATTGTGTCACCAGACATGGCTGCCATCCAACGTGTCAAGGACCTACTGCACACCGCCTACCTGATGAAGGATCTCGGGTCTGCCCAAGTCTTCCTAGGCATGGAGCTTGAGCATGATCACTCCCAGGGCATCTTACACGTCCACTAGGCTGCATATGTGCAGACTCTGTTCACTCGCTTCGTCGAGGACCTGCCCCTTGTGCCGAGCGCATCTTTACCCATGTCCCCTGATGGCCAGGTGAAGCTGAAGAAACCTGACCCAGCCGTTGTGGGGGAGCCAGTTGACGTGACCACGTATCTGCGAGTCATCGGGTCACTGATGATCCTTGCAACGACGACGCGCCTGGACATCGCGTTCACCGTCAACCTCCTGGCTCAGTTCTCTCAGGTTCCGCATCACCTCCATTTTGAGGCCGCGATCCGAGTATTGCGCTATGTCATCTCGACTCCTCGGCGAGGTCTCATGTTCCGCCGCCAGCCGTCTGTTGTCATAGTGGGCTACACTGTCAGTGACTGGGCCGGTAGTCTGGACGATAAGAGCCCCACAGGCTAGATCTTTCTGATCGGCAGCACGACTGTGTCCTGGGGTAGTGGCAAGCAAGGTTACATTGCACGCAGAACTGCTGAGGCTAAGTACGTGGCCCTTGGCTCAGGCGCGTGTGAGAGTGTGTGGTTGCATTATCGGTTGTCCGAGTTGCGTCAGCCCGTCGCATCCATCACGTTGCATTGTGACAATGAGAGCGCCATGGCCATCGCCGACAATGACGGTGTGCATCACACACGCACAAAGCACATCAATGTTGAGTATCATTATGTGCGTTCGTTGTTGCATGACGGTAGCATCAGCATTGTGTGGATTGAGACAACACGGCAACTGACTGACTTCTTGACCAAGGCGCTGAAGCACGACTAGTTCAAGAAGGCTGTGAGTTTGGTAGGCGTGCGTCCGTGAGTTATCCTCCTTGTTCCTGCCCGCTTCTCTGCATGCCCTGGGGGAGTCTGGCTGTTGACTGTGTCTCTGCCCGTCCATGTGCACTACTCCTCTAAGTCATGGGAGAGTGTTGGTTTTTACGCATCTCTCATTATGCTCTGTTTTGTCCTCCCGGCTTGTGTACATCGGCGTGTAGATGACTGACGGCGAGACTCGACGCTGTTAGAGTATCGCCCAGTGGAGCCGACGCATGCTGAGGCCGACACGCAGTTCGCTAGAGCCTCCTCCCTACGGTAATGTGCTCAACTCCATCGGTAGGCCTCCTCGGCGGTCGGGCTGCCGGCGGTCACTGCCACCACAGATGCTGTCTGCATGCATTCAGTGCTGGATCTGACTCTACCATTGCGTATGCAGCGCCATGTTCTGCCGAAGGTCCATGTCTCATGCTGCGTGGCACACTTTGGCATCATGGACCATCGTAGGCACTGCTTGAGTTCGGACAGCCATAACTCTTCGTTGTTATTTTTCTATCTGATTCTGACCGCACGACTGCGTTCACGGCTTTGGTATTATGGTATGGTCCAGTTTCAGGCAAAACAGACGACGCCCGGGTTTTGGGCTGTCGGCCGTCTGGCAGGGTTCACCGAGACAACCCTGCATGCCAGAAAAAAGGTCTAGGTCTATTTTCTGATTGGCTGGTTAGCTGAGTAACAAGCTCTGAAGAGCTAGGAGGGAGTTGGAACTTGGAGGGGTCTCCCATTGTTGCTCATTCTTCATTCCTAATCAGTCACTTCCAGTTTTCAGCTGCTTTCTGGCGCTAACACTGGCGCGCACATTTATGAGTAACAAACCCAGAGCATCTAGACTTAGACTCTAGAGCGGCAGACTGAGGGGGCAGCAGACTTGAGCAATGATCTTGGAAGCCTGCACTGAGAAGATTCTAGGAAGCTTCCTAGCACGCTTGCCACTGACTGGGCGTCAGCGCTCAGTTAGCTCGTGGCGTCAACACAGGTCGGACGTGAAACGGCAAGGGTTTGGCTAGACGACATGACACAATGTCAAATGTGCTTCCATTAATACACACATGCAGAGAGAATGAAAACTGAGCAACAACCAGCCTAAATAGTTGCTGGCCGCCTAGAGTCGCTAGGGGTGACGGTATTTTTGTACCTGCTGAAACTAGCCTAAAATCACAGTTTTGGCCGTAACTCACTGCTCAGGTGTCAGAATCACCGACTGTCTGCACCCGAATGCGCAGAACGATGAGCTCTACGCAACGGACCCATGCAAGGTGGGTTTGCATCATCCAGACACAAATAGCAAGCAAAACAAGGAAATCGGCCAAAATGGCCTGTCCACCGAGAAAACTCTACAACACTCCGAACTGCACTGAGAGCACCCATAAATGTAGGAGTGTAGGAGCGTGTGCTTTCCACAACAAGAAGCACACACAAAGTTGCAGGTCTCCTTATCGCACCGGTATAGGCTACCGGGTGCGTGGGTCTCGACCACCGAGAGAACTCCAGCAGTGGCAGACCAGCCAGTCAGGCTGTAGAGGCGCATCATCTCCGTCACACATGTCATGTCGTAGCTGCTGGATAAGTCCCTGGATGATCTGAGGTCCCATCGGGTCATCACGATCTCCAATGCGGCCGCCGCTCACCATCAGCTGCGGGTGCATCCGTAGCTTCCACGGCTATGGCTCGTGATGGGTTGAAGCCACATACACCAAAATCCCCCTGGCTGACACATCCGTCAACACCACACTGGTTGAGCAAAGGCAGGACAGGATGGCTCGAGAAACCAACCATGGCGAGCAGCGATCAAGCATACTACATCACAGGGTCTCCTCGTGACAATGGTTCATCCCATCAAGTGCCCGGGTCTTGACCATGCAAGAAGTCAATCACACACCTACGTGTCAAACATCATCCAAGAGATACAGAGAAACAAGGTCTCCTCGTGACCCCGGAAAATGTCTCTGGGTATCCGGGTCTCGACCACACCATGCATGGATCAAACATAATACATGGAGGCAATGGGTCTCCACGTCACACCGGTAGCACTCACCAGGTGCGCGGGTCTCGACCAACATCGTCTCACACCCCAAGTAACCTCGCTGTCCTAAATAGAGTGTCAGGCCAAAACCCACACACCAACACCGCCTGGGATGTAGAGGTTGACAGCACAAGCAAAGCTGGTGGCTGCTCCCAACACAATCCCTGAGGAGGGAGCACGACTCCCCCATAGCCACATACCCCTACAATGCTATAGCAAGGGTGATGATGCTCCCCGGAGCGTCGTCATCGCTGTCATCGTCGTCGCTGTCATCGTCACCACTGTCGTTACCTATAGATGTGACTGGTGCAGCGGTGAGGGCCTCCTCCAAGACAATTGCCTGCTGTATGGCCTCCAACTGTTGAGCTGCATTTTGCCTCGCAGACTCCGCAGTGTCAAGGTGCGTGTGGAGCTCGACGAGCTCTGACGCGGCAGCCGACCTGCTGGCTACATCTGCGGCATATAGGCGGTCAGTCGCGGAACGAACCTGATGATGGACCTCGATCGTGTGCATGTCGGCACGAGTTAGAGCCTCTTGCAGCCTCGCAGTCTCACCCCAGTAGGAAAGAGTGGAGCTGCGCATGCTGGTCGCACAAGTCGACGTCCTCTGCGTCAGTCGTCGACTCAAGTGCCACCGGGCCACGAAGTGCTGGTATGTCGGGAGCACAAGACAATGAGTCGCCACGTAAGTCGTCTGGGACTGTAGGAACGGCTGATGCAAAGGCACTTGCTGCTCATGACACACTTGTCGCTCGACCGTCAGCTGTTGGCCGGACGTCGGCATGTGTAGGTACAACTACATCTGCGGCAATGTCGTGGTCATCGTAGGTGCAGTCAAGGCCGTGGTGCTCCTCGTGGCCCCTGGGACGCCCCCCATCATCCACCTACTGCTGGAGCTCTGCCTGTCCCAGACGTGCATCCTATAGAGACCACTCAGCTGCCTCGTGACGCCTGTGTACATCCTCCATACACTCCTCGACAGCTCGTCGTGCTGGAACATCCACGGTGTAACAGCGGCTACTGGCCTCCCCAAGCTCAACCATGAGACTCTGTACGTATGCCTCTTTTCGAGCCACCACTGCCTCCTGCTCGTCGACCGTGGAGCATAGGCGTCCGGGTACAAGAACTGTAGCTCGGACGGGAGTAGTTGTGTCCTCGCCTGGAACCGCCATACTATAAGCGACACCGGTCAAGGCAACGAGGAGTTGGAGGTCTACAGCTCGCTTTGTATCCTCCATGTTGCACACGTGGACATCTGCTATCATCGAGGGGCCATCTTGTGCTAGTGCCGTGGCTACAACAAACACGGCAGCGCACTGGGCCTTTACGTCTGCCTTCGACCCTGCGTCTGACCACTCCACAATGGACGACTAGTCCTCATAGAGGAAGTCAGCCTCGTCTTGGCAGTCCATCACTTCCTCCTACTGCCCAGCACTATCTACCAGAACCACCTAGGTGTCTGCTGTGGACCGAGCATCAGCATCTGTATCACCTGCTCCTCCTACTGGTGCTACTGGCACCATGGTAGCCGTCTCCACATCAGCTAATGCGGGAGCGTGCACATCATCGGGCGCAGCTCCGACATCGGCCATCGTCACGTCATCTGCCAAGGCATCAACGATCACCATCTCCATCCCCGACCCTGACTCAGCATCAAACCAATCCTCCTCTGACGAAGAGTCTCCGTCAGGGTGAACGCCTCCCCCCCGCCGAACACTCTGCTAACTGAGCATGCTATGTAGCGTCATCCGCCTCAACCATCCTACACTCCACAGCAGTCACCTAACCAATGCCAAGCTCCGCCGCGGTCGTCAACGGACAAAACATCCCCCCCATAACTGACACCTCGGTAAGAGCTGTGGAGACTCGGCAGACCAAGCCAAGGACAGGGGAGGAGGGGGTCTCTTCATGTATGACTCCTCCCATAGTCGCATCTGGTGGTGCTGCCCGCGCACGACGTGCAAGACAAGCAGCTTGCCGCCGTGCACGACGAGTGCAAGCACGAATGGTACGTCCAGGGGCTAAGGGTCCGTCCGTCGGTATGATGCCGACTGCCTCCAAAACGGAGCGGAGGGTGACGAACGTAGACGAGAGATCTAGCATACTAGCATCGTTGGAGGAAGGGATGCAGGATCGGGAGGAGGATGGAGATGAAGTGGGAGGTAACATCAGCGGCGGGATGGTGGCTCACTCGGAAGTCACGTGGTCAAGGAGCTGCTGGACCATGCGCTTGAGGTTCCCGACCTCTATGTGTAGGATGGCCATATCTCCTCACAGAAGCGCTGTGGCGTCGCCCGGTTACGTATCCACCAAAGGAGGAGGTGGGGAGAGACGTACCCAAGGGGGATGCCATCCAGGAGGACGCTGTCGGCACTGGCGCCAACCATGCTGCCTATCTCGCAGTAGTAGGACAAAAACCCTGAAGACAAGTGGGGCATGTGCCACGGCTTCATCGACCACTGTGCGTGTGGCGGCTGCCATGGCTGAGGCTCAGGCACAGACCACGGCGCTGGCGATGCCCATGTGAACACTACGTAGCTCATTTTAAGAGCTTAGCATGGGTGATATTTCCGCACACTCGATCCCGGTGGCGCAAAGGACCACGTTGAGGGATGGCCTCAAGCCGCCTTTGCTGTTGCTGCTACTACCACGACTCTCGCGGCAGCTACGGCTACAACAACTTCCGGCATCAGCCGACAGTGGTGGCCTCAAGCCACACCAAAAGGTAAAATAATAGAAAAAAACTAAAGCAAAAACTCCCTTCCGAAATTCAAAGGGAGTAGGAGGGGCCCCCCTCCCTTCATTTTTGTGGTTTGGGTCACCAAACACTCGGTGACAGTCGGGTACCTCTTCTTGGGGTTTTGCTCGAGTGCCCCACTTGAGGAACCCCCCCCCTTTTTGTTGTCTGGCTTGACCCTCGCGGCGAGCGTAGTGGAGGAGGAGGCTCACTCCCCCCCTCGCGTGCAGCCGGCCGGAGGCAGCCCGTCGGCCTCCCCTGCCCCTCTCAGTCAGCGGGGGGGGGGGGGGGGGGGGGGGGGGGGGGGGGGGGGGGGGGGGGGGGGGGGGGGGGGGGGCGGCATTTGGCCGGCATGCGCCGGCTCAAGCGCCAGCGCTTGGCCGGCGCTCTGTCGCGCCCTCCGTCGGCACGACGGGCCCGACCGACCGGACCCCCCCCGACGGGTCCCTCGCGACGGGTTCCTCTCAAACCCGACCGCAGCAACGGCTGTAGCAATTATTGCCGCAATTGCTACAGCAACTGCTGTTACTACTGCTGCGGTTGCTGCCTGTGGCTGCTGCTTGTTGCTGCGGCTGTTGCCTGCTGCTGTTACTGTTGCTAATGCTGCTGCAGCTGCTTGCCGCTGTTGCGGTTGCTGGTGTGCTGCTGCGACTGTTGCTCACCGCCGCTGCTGCTGCTGGCGCCTGCTTCCGCCACTGCTGGTGTGGCTACTGCATGCCACCGCTGCTGCGGCTGCTTGTGCAGCTGCTGCCTACTGCTGCTGCTGCGGTTGGTGCAGCTCGTGGCTGCTGATGCCGCCGTTGCTGCAAACTGCTACCGCCGTTGCGCGCTGCTACTGCTCGTAGCCGCCGCAACCTGCTGCTGCGAGCTACATCTTTTTTTGTGTGTGTACAGACCGGTGACTAGACATGGCTGCTACTGCCTCCTAGTGGTACTACTGTAGTGGCTGCTACCCGTAGCTGCTCCCGCTAGAGGTGCTTCCCGCGGATGTTGCTGCTACGAGCGTAGTTGCTTGCATTTGCCGCCACTGTCTCTGCTGCCTCCACCGCTCTGTTGCAATGTAGTTGTGGTGGGTCCCTCCGGGATCTGTTGCTGCTGCTATGGGTGGCTGCCGCTGTTGCCACTCACTCTGCTGCTGCTGCTATGGGTGGTTGCCGCTGCTGCCACTCACTCTGCTGCTGCTGCTGCTGCTGCTGCGTCTCTGCTGCACATCACAAGAAACTGTGGCTCCTTCGCTCTGATACCATGAGAAGATTCTAGGAAGCTTCCTAGCACGCTTGCCACTGACTTGGCATCAGCGCTCAGTCAGCTCGCGGCGTCAACATAGGACGGATGCGAAATGACAAGGGTTTGGCTAGATGACACGACACAATTTCAAATGTGCTTCCATTAATATACACATGCAGAGAGAATGACAACTGAGCAACAACCAGCCTAAATATATATTGGCCGCCTAGAGTCGCTAGGGGTGGCGGTATTTTTGTACCTGCTCAAACTAGCCTAAAACCACAGTATTGACCGTAACTCATTCCTCAGGTGTCAAAATCACCCGATGTCTACACCAGAACGTGCAGAACAATGAGCTCTACGCAACAGTCCCACGCAAGGTGGGTTTGCATCATCCAGACACGAATAGCAAGCAAAACAAGGAAATCAGCCAAAATGGCCTGTCCACCGAGAAACCTCTAGAGCACTCTGAACTGCACTGAGAGCACCCATAAATGCACGAGTGTCGTACCGAGACGTCAGCGTGTGCTTTCCACGACAGGAAGCACACACAAAGTTGCAGGTCTCCTCATCGCACCGGTACAAGCTATTGTGTGCGTGGGTCTCGACCACTGAGAAAACTCTAGCAGTGGCAGACCAGCCAGTCAGGCTGTAGAGACGCATCATCTGCGTCACACCTGTAATGTCGTAGCTGCTGGACAAGTCCCTGGACAATCCGAAGTCCCGTCGGGTCGTCACGATCTCCAATGCAGCCGTCGCTCACCATCAGATGCGGGTGCACCTGTAGCTGCCACGGCCGTGGCTCATGACGAGTGGAAGCCACACACACCAACACGCACGCTGCATCAACAACGCTGCTGCCCCAACCTGCTGCCTAGCCTTTCTAGCTGTGTGGCCGCTGCCAACCCTTGGGTCGAGCCAGTCCTCTTCGATATCAATCCGATAGCGAATGTTGCCGGAAAAATCTGGCAGCATAACCCTAGGAGGCTTAGCACACGGCAAATAATCTGTATGGTTAGTTTTGTGGTTGCTACAATTGCAAATAACTCACCATGTGAGTTTTTTGCAACAGTATTCCATATAAGACGTTTCATTGTGCTGCTCGCTAGCACATTGGCACAAGCCCTATGCTATCCAAGTGGTTGAGGCAACAAGTGTTGTGCTTTGTGCCGTTCCTGTACAGTTTACTGTGACCACTCGGCCGTGTCCATACTCGTGCAGATCCCTGAGGCAGGCGGCCCTGGTGACACCGGCGCGACGACAGGCGGCGGACTACCCGTCTGGAGCTGACCGACCACTGTTCCAGAGCCCCAGATGTCACCGGGACTCCTTGCTGTGCCTTCTACGTCTTGCAGGCGCCTTTCGGCGGACTGGGCATGAGGCCCATTTGCATGTTTTTGCATTATATACTCGCTTTCAGTCAATGGATGCATGCATGTGACCAGTCGTTGCGTGCGTCTTTTGATTCTGCACGTCTAGGTTCAGACGGCGTAGGATTCTGACTTGTGTGCGCAGAGTTACGGCCAAAACAGTGGTTTTGGGCCGGTTTTAGGACAGCTCTTGGACTGCCACGCGCGACACCCGCCGTGCGCCGCGGCAGGTATTTATGCCCTGGACCTGTCAGTTGTCATTTCTCTCTGCATTTACTAAGCTATTGAAGCTTATGAGACTTTGCGCGTCTCCCTAGCCTGACCCTTGCTGTTTCTTGCACCTGCTTGCTTGCTAGTGCGTCAGCTGACTGGACAGTGTCGCCACGTCAGCAGCAGCAAGGCTAGGAAGCTTCCTAGCAGTTTCTCATGGTATCAGAGCTGTGAGACAGATCTCACCGAGCTGCGCAGCAGAGACGCAGCAGAGCAGCAGCAGTGAGAGTCACCGCTGCAGCAGATCTTCTGGGACCCGTTGGAGACGGTCGACCGCCGTCAACGTGAGATCGCCGCTGCAGAGACAGCAGCAACGACGCGTACCACCACGCAGAGGGGCGTGTCGGCGGCGGTGCCAGCAGCCCTTCTCCCAGAGCCACCGCAGCTGAGTAGAAGCAGCAGCGCAGCAGCCACAGCCGCAGCAGCAGCGTGACAGCAGCCGCGGCAGCAGCAGCGCAGCTGCAGCGGCGGCAGCAGCAGCGCAGCAGCCGCAGCGGCGGCGGCGGCAACAGCAGCCGCAGCGGCGGCAGCAGCACCAGCAGCCGCAGCGCAGCTGCAGCAGCAGAAACAGCAGCGGCAGCGGCGGCAGCAGCGGCAGCAGCAGCAGTGTGCAGCGTAGCAGCGCAGCAGCAGCAGCAGTGCAGCAGCGCGGCAGCGCAGCAGCAGCAGCGGGCGGCGGCGGCAGCGAGCTGCTGCTGCAGCGCGCAACAG
>SZWC01004415.1:15361-33145 GCA_023375785.1 Penium margaritaceum
GTGTGTGTGTGTGTGGGTGTGTGTGTGTGTGTGTGTGTGTGTGTGTTTGTGTGTGTGTGTGTGTGTGTGTGTGTGTGGGTGTGTGTGTGTGTGTGTGTGTGTGTGTGTGCGTGTTTGATAGAAATGTTTTTTTCTGATTTTTGCCCATTTTAATCCTACATATACTTGTTGATGTAATATTCTTGCGCTCTTTATTTCTGCTGGTGGGCACCATCACTGGTCTCCCAGTTTGATGTAGTTTTTGCACTAACAGGAAACACTTTGTCACTTGATGGCATCTGGCTGAGACTGGCAGCCTAGGTGTCTGAGTGGAAACATTTGTCTCCTAGGGAGTCTCCCCACGTGGCTTGGCCTTTTGACCCAAATTACATCACTGTAAGAATCAGGGACAATGTATTGAATTCTCAATTTTCATCTTTTTTTTCCAAAAATAGGCAATGCTGTGTGATCATGACATCCATGCTGGCCAATGGGCCCCTTAATGGCCATATGTGTGTGATTTTCTATGCGAGATTGCATTCCCCTTTAGGGAATTGTATGGACGTCTTTTTTTTCCTTGTTGGCGTCTTGTTGATGTCCACCATGAAACCTCAAAATGACAGGATACTGTTGTCCATCCCAAATTCCTGATTGTACACCTAACCCTTAATACTCAGCGACCTCATACCTCAGAACTGGAGTGAAGGTATTCTCTGCAATAAAAAAAATCAGTCACTTTTCAATGCCAATGAGTAATGGGGTCTTGGCTCATTTCCAAATACTCACATGGAATCTTTACTTTTACACAGGAATACAGCTAGCAAAGAGATTTAGAGGGACCTTTACATGTACCCTCCGTGATCGTGCCGTGTGGCCAGTGGTATTTTTTCTGAAGATTGTTGCATGTTATAATGTTTCTCTCTTGGAAATTCATGAATGATTCTTGTGATTTATGTGGTAGTATGGTAGCTGACCACATTTTCCATTATTTTATCTACAGTTATGTGCCCATTTCCATAGAGTAATCCGGAAACATTGAGCCACTTTCTCTTGTCGCATGTACATGTATTTCCTGGTGTTTCCATCCAAACTGATTACAAGTTTTGACGCCAGTCAAAGCAAGTACATAAATTTCAGAGGTTATCTGCTGATCCACATCATCAATGCAATAGGTCACATTAATCTAAAACATTTCACATCTTCATTTCAGATCATGTGAACCTGATTCTAAATTGAAGGGCTACAAGCAACCATGTCAGGATCAACATTTTTCAGCACTCGTCATTTTCCTTCCACTCACAATTTTTTTCTTGCAGCACATCAGAACTCTCGTGTCCATCACTTCCAGCCTCCAACTGTGTGGCGGCTCTTGGAAGAGCATCATACTTCAGCAGCAGGTTCTGCACAGACAACTGTTCTTCATTCTGTACACATTGTGTTCCATCACCACCACCTCCTTCACCTCCACCATCCCCACCACCTCCAATACCTTCTCCTTTGCCATCACCTCCAATCCCTCCCCCTTCCCCACCACCTCCAAGCCCTCCTCCTTCCCCACCACCTCCAAGTCCTCCTCCTTCCCCACCACCTCCAAGCCCTCCTTCCCCACCACCCCCAAGTCCCCCTCCTTCCCCACCACCACCAAAACCACCTCCGTCTCCACCAACTCCAAGTCCCCCTCGTTCTCCACCACCTCCACCTCCCAAACATCAGTCTTCCAAAATGTTAGCATGCCTCTGGAGTGTTAAAACCCTCTCAACGTGTTTCTGTAAGGTGCCTTGGAGCCGGTGTGAGTATGTGCGCAGTTGCAAGGGCTACCTGTGTCTGTGCAGTATCCACCAGCATGGGAAGCCATTGCGCAATGCCACAGGCAGATTGATCAAGTGTGTCAATTACAGGACACCAGTTCCCTTTTGATGAGACAGACTTCACTATATTATGCAGAATCTGCATCATCTGTTGTGTCCTTACAGGAATTGTCTGCAGTAGAACTGGAGCTCTGGGGAAGGAGCCTGGTAGGGTGGGAGCATCAAGTAGACCTTGACCCTTGTCATTCCCGTAACTGTTTCAAGTTTATTCATCCACTGTGTCTATCCCTGGAAAAGTATTACATGAAAGTGCAATCGATGTTCTCTTCATATTCTCTGATTGTCAAAATTGTGTGTATAATTACAATGAATTCATTCTTTTCTGTTCACAGGACAAAAGTGTAGGTGAAAGGGGGCTAATCCTCAAAAACATGATTATTTCCGTGTGATATTCACCTATTTCTCCATCGTTGCCTCCGGCATCAAACCTTGCCCTAGATGTTACAGAAGATGTGAGCAGCCCGAAGTGTTGTCAGATCATGGTTCTTCACAATCTCTTGGGAGGCATCCCTTGGCCTATATTGTCATAAGAATGATTCGTGTGCTCAGAGTTAGCTTCAAAGATATCTCCTAAAGATAAATAATTTCATTGAGTAAAAAAAGGATAGAAGGAGCCATGATTGTATTGTTCTTTCACATTGGTACTGATCTTTTTTTGTATGTAGTGTTCCCAGCTTCTTAACATACATTAGGCCCCGTCCTCTGCCGTAAATAATTTTGTCCTGCTCTGATTCTTTTTGTGCCTTGGCAGAGTCTCCTAATAGAACTCAGACGAGTTCAGCATTTTTTTCCAAGGAACCTCCATTGAACATGTTCTCACTGAGTGCTTCCCCCACTTGGGTTGGAAAGTAACACCTACTGATGAATATATCAAAATTTAGGTAGAAAAACAATGAATTCAGCACCATAGATGGCATTCAGAAAACAAATTGGGCGAGTGAGGGGGGGGGGGGGGGGGGGGGGGGTTGAGAAGAAGAATCAAATTTTCCACTGACCTGCACATGGCCATGTCAAGCACCTGACATGGCCATGTACAGAATGTTCCAAAACTGGCATTTACATTTCTACATGGAATGGTTCCAAAAAAGATTTTTTGTTGAATATTTTGACCAGGGTAACAGTTTTTTTCTGGTTAAAAATGTGTTGTGTTATATGGTTGTTCATGATAAAAAATATTCTCAGCTGGTAGAAATGAATTTGGTGTACTTGGTTTCTTTTTCATTCATTTTCCTGACATGAGTTATCTTTTTTGTTTTTCTTTCCTTTTCCTTCTCCAAGTGAAAGAGATCCAATACACACCACATTCATTTCTACCGGCTGAGAACACTTTTCTCATGAACAACAATGTAACAAAACACATTTTCACCAGAAAAAAAAAATGTATTAAAAAAATGAAATTGAAGGTCAAGAAAACCTGGCACAATCAATGCGCAATTTTGCCAGGCTAGCTGACTTGTTCCACGACCAAAGCAAGAAGGTTGCACAATTCTTGAAAAAAACGCATAAAGAAACATCAACCACCTCCCATGATGAACACGTCAACAAAAGCATAGTGTTAAACAAGTCATGGATATTTCCACCGTTCTTCCTAAACATAGAATGGAAATTATTAAAACAGTAAAAACAAAGCATTACTTTTAAGACAAACAACGACGTAGGTTCAAAAGGCGCGGCGATCCGTGACGGCTTGGGTAAGGAAAGAACACTCCGACGAGCGATGGCGTTCATTCAGCTTTACAACGATGACTTTTTCCGAGCTCGCCGAAGCCTTTTGACCCTAAGTCTTGACGCCCGAGTTACATTGGAATCAGAGCCAAGCTGACCTGTGACATCATCATTTGTCCTCTCTCCTTCGTGCAAATGGCTATCTTGCACGGATAGAGGGGCTCCACTATTGAAGAGCAACCCACCCTGCGGAGGTGCTCGCCGAATGCTACCCGTGAAGACTCCCACTTCCACTCACACTCATCCCTCCCAACTCCTTCTCAACTCTCTCTCTCTCTCTCTCTCTCTCTCTCTCTCCTTCCTTCATTCATACATCCCCACAACTCCAAGATAAACCCACGCTCTTGGACATCCATGGTGGTGGGGGCCAAGGGAGGAAGCAGGGGCCTGCTGCTGTAATGCAAGCAAGTTCAGACTACCGCAGTAGGCTAGTGACCAAAGTGGCGAGCCCTACAGGCCAAGATCATTTTTACTTCAAGAAGGGTCAAGACAAGGGTTGGAACACTTCAAGAATGACGGGTTCCAGCACCTGGGAAAACAGAAAAACGGCCATAACTTGGACCCTACATCTCAGATTGAAGTGTCGTTTGTTTGTTGAGCTCAGAAAAACATTATCCAATTAATTCTATGACTTAGAGGCATTCCTTATGCCAATTGGCCTTGGCTAAGTTACTTTTCAAGAGATTCTTACTCTCCTTTGGATTCTGAGAGCTTTGATCACAAACTACTTTCAGGACTTTGGCGCTACACCCTTTGAAAAAAAATCTTCTCTCAACAGGGACAAACTCCTTCCCAAAAAAAAAAAATGGTGAAGGAGGAATTCCCAAAAGCCACCTCGGTCCACCTCTCACAAGGTGAAGGAGGGTACGCTTTGGGAACATCGGTCCACCGCTCAAGGAGGCTTTGAAGTCAGGCACTAGCCATTTCAACAAAACAAATCACAAAGGAAGGAGATCGGGAAGAGAGTGACCTGTAGTGAGGCCTTGTGGGGAAGAGTCCCCAGACGAGTCCAAACAAGCCAGCCGTCCCCAGACAAGCCAGCGGACTAGGTGATCATCAAGGCTGAGCAAGATATGGATGAAGAAGTTGAGGCCCACAATGCCTCCAGCAAAGACAGTTAGGCTGGGAAGTCTGAATCGATGGAAACCGCTAAGGAGGCAATTGTGGAACGAGTGACTCAACGTGCTGAGGAGGCGGATGTGCTATCCCCTCCGCCGAGGGTGAGGGAGGCCAACGAGCAAACCCTTCAAGCGTCGTGGTGGAAAAACGTGCACTTGGCAGTGCTGCGTGCCACTTGAACATCGAGGGCCAATTCGACAAGCTTCGTTCGCGCCTCTCATTAGAAGACATGGACTTAGCCATGACCATCATGGACGAACTAGCGTACGATGGTGACATGGTGCACACCAGCCTCCATGAACGGGTGTTCACAACGCAACGATTGAATGAGAGGCTATATGAAGAAAGCACCAACATGGTTCACGAGCTTGCAGCTGTTCAGCACAAGGCAAAGGTGGCGGGGAAGGCACTCGAGACCCTTCGTACAAAGAAAGCCGTGAGCCAATGGGTGGTGCTGAGCGTGGCCGTGGGAGCGGCATGCCATACAGTTGAAGATGAGGTGGAGCAGATCTTCAAACTTCCTGAGCGCGCAACCATCAAGAATATGCGTAGAGCTGCTCAAAACATGCTCCATGCTCAAGTCAGCGGACCGGCCCCACGGGCACAAGCTGACGCATAGCGGATGAGGTTCTCAGCTACACCACCTCGAGCCCAGTGGATGGGTGCGACCAGCGGTTGCGTGGTACTGGAGCCGGTGGATTTCTACAATGGGATGGGAGATGTTCACGCATTCTTCAAAATTCTTGAGCACCACTTACGCCTTGTCCAGGTCAACAAGGAGGAGTGGGGCGCTCAACGGATGCTCTCCCTCAAGGCACAACCCTTTGAGACGCTGACAGAGCTTTGCGAGGAGAAGTACTGACAATCAGATCCGAGTTGGGAGGAGTAATGCTCACTCATGTAAGAGCTCTACTCCAAACCCGCTAACTTGCAGAAGGCAAAGAAGGAGTTAGAATCTTACATGCAAGGAGGCATGTCCTTGGAGAAGTATGTAGATACTTTTCTTAAGGTAGCAAAGAAGGTGGTCGAACAGGCCAAATTTGACCCTTTTCTTCTTAGCTTGGCAAGCCCGCAACTTCAAGTTTTCTGCTTCCAAGATGACAGAAAGGAGTGGAAGAGTATATGCGCTCTTGTGACATGTGTTTACAAGGTCTACAAGATGAACTCATGACTTCGGGATTGGGATGCGCGTGAGAGCCAAAGTTCACGTGAGACACCAGTCCCAATAGGTGGTACCCCAAAACTCTCTACAGACGCTGCATTGGAGCCGTCAAAGAAGTTCCGTCGTCATGATGGAGAGAACACAACCCACGGCCCTGTCATCAGCAAGATCTGCAACAAGGCCGGCACATTGCACACGACTATCATCATCGCAAGTAGCAGTCACAATAGCATTAGGGACAGCAGCACGGCCAGAAGCACTATGGGAATGGCTGGCGCCATGGCCGGGGCCAGAATTTCCCAAATGCCGGAGGTGAGAACCACTTTCATGGGGAAGGCCAGTAGTAAGGTAAACAGCGCCAGGGCCATGGCAATGCCCTGTCGGCCAGGGTGGTCCTCAGGGGGGGGGGGGCAACGCCAGGACTAGGCCTTTGCAGCCATGCAACGCCCTCATGCACACGGTGGCCTGCATGGACACAAAAGATCTCGTGAGGAGGATCAGGATTTTGAGGGAGGAGCGGCCAGACGTGCTCGCTGTCTCAAAAATGCAATGAGTACGTGTTTTAGGACCCACAATAGCCTTGAGTGGACTGCTATCCAGGGTTGTTGCTTGTCATGGAGAGGATGAGGGTAGAAAATTCATGGTTGATGATGATGATCTCAAGAACTTTGAGTTTCCTTTGGCACAATGTTTCTCAAAAATCTATGTGCCATTCATGAATCATGTGTCCCTCTTCCATGATTGTTCATGTCTACTTGAATATGCAACCAAGGAAAACTTGGAAAACAATACATGTTTGGTCATCACTACAAAGGAAACTTGTCTCTCTGTCTTGGAATCTGTGCATGAGGCTCACACAAGAGATACCCTAACATCAAGCACGGTGGTTTTACCTACCAGTCCAGAGATGAATATGTCTGCCTTCAAAGGATGGAAGCTTTTGGCCTCGTTCGTAAATGGACACCGCATGTGGGAACGGATGGATGGTATGATGGAGATACGGAGAAGCACTCATGCCTATCGCATTTACCAACTGGAGGGCAAGCCCCCATCGAGTCTTTTCCTATGCAAGTCTAAAGCAAGCATGACCACGCAGTTTGATGGCAAGCTATCAGGGGCTCCAGTATGCATCCTTGCCGATACCGGAGCAGATGAATCCTTTGAGCATTTGTGGAGAATTTGTGTGTACATGGTAGCTGAAGTACACTCCACATACAGGCATGGTGATTGTCGGTGACAATAGGGAGGTGCCAGTGATTGGTGGATGTACGGCACGACTCACATTGCCTAGCTTCACAACCACCGTTTGCTTAACGGTGTTGGACTTCATGGACCCCTTTGATGTTGTGCTATGGGATCCATAGCTGGTGAGCAACAAAGCGCTTATGTGCTTCAGCTCGAAAACGTTATGCATGTATAGTGGAAGAGGGACTATCACTTTGTCTCTAATCTCCCAGATTTAGCAACCTGAATCCCTACCCCAAGCCAATCTCACAGCACTCCAAGTGAAAAGATGGCTGAAGTAGGGCTGTTGGTGTTTCCTTGCAGCCGTAAAGGAACTCCATAATGAGGTTGAGAGTGACGTACCCTCAGAGGTTACCAAAATCCTCTCCGAGTTCTCAGATGTGTTTGAACCTCCACCGGATAGGTTGCCACCCAGGCATGAGATCGGACACACCATCCCATTGGAACAAGGTGCTGTGCTCTCTTTTTAATTGGTGTGCCGTTTAAGTCCGACAGAACAATAAGAAGCTGAAACACAAATTAAGGAATACCTTAGAAAGGGCTGCATTGAATGGAGTTCATCCCCACTCGGGTCCCCATGCTATTAGTGGGAAAAAAATGGAAATCTGAGGATGTGCGTAGACTACTGGACGTTGAACAGACTCACTATGAAAAATCGATAGCCGCTTCCGCGCATCGATGATTTGTTTGACCAACTTCAAGGAGTAAAATGTTTCACATCCCTCGACCTCTCACAAGGATACCATCAGATCTGCATCACTGAGGAGGATGTACCAAAAACGGCATTCAAGACCCATCTAAGGCACCACCAGTTTTGGGTCCTTTGTTTTTGACTCACCAATGCACCCGCTATGTTTCAAGCAGTGATGAACAACATCTTCAGGGACCACCTCGGCAAGTCCATTTTGGTTTGTCTTGATGATATCCTGATCTTCTCGAAGAACCACGAAGAACATGAGCAATACTTACAAACATTCCTCAAAATCCTTCAAGCTAATCATTTCTTTGCAAAGAGGAGCAAGTGCAATTTTGCATAGCCAGATTATGAGTATCTGAGCCATATCATCAGTGGAGAAGGCGTCCAAGTGGACCCTTGCAAGGTGGAGATTGTGAAAGAATTTGCCTCAACCTAAGAACATAGGCCATCTCTGCTTCCCTTGGCCTCACAAACTGATTCCGGCAGTTTATGAGTGGCTACTCCACCTTGATTAGCCCCCTCACTGTCCTAACTTGAAATATGGCTGCGTTGGTTTGGTAAAAAAAGTATACCAAAGCATTTGAGGCTTTGAAGTTGATACTGATATCGGCACCGGTACTAGCACTCCTGGATCCAAAGAAATCCTAGGAAGTATGCTGTGATGCATTGGTTATAGGTTTGGGAGCTGTTCTCATGCAATATGGCCATCCTGTTGCCTATGAGAGTCGTAAAATCTTGGATGCAGAGGCCAGGTACTCTATGGGGGATCAAGATCTCCTAGCAGTTGTGCATGCTTTCAAGGAATGGTGTTGCTACCATGAGTGTGCAGAAGGGCATATTACAGTGGTTGCTAACCTCTCTAGAACACAGGCACTGTAGAATAAGTACTTGAGTCAATTCACATTCATGTGGGAGTACAAGCCAGGACATACTAACATGGCTGACCCCCTGAGTTGAAACCCGTCGCACGTAGCTCTCATGGCGGGCAATGAGGACATCACCAACCGAAACTTTGCAGCACTTGTGTCGGAAACCACACTAAAACCAACCCCATTCTGCCCACCTCCACGGCCAATGATTGGCATCAATCCCTTCAAAAGTCAAATTTGAATGGGCTATACCATGGACCCTTGGTTTACTGAGCCCAAAAACATCAAAATTCATAACCTTGTCAAGGTTGCGAGACTCTATTGGCATATTGAACGCGTGGTTGTCCCCACCATGAACAAAATCCATGAATAGATCGTGTCATCATCATCCGGGCACGTTCGATCAAAGAAAACTGGGCATGCCCTTGTTGAGAATTATTGGTGGCCATGTTGGAGCACGGACATCTTGAAGTACTGCATAATGTGTGACCTCTGTTTATGCAACAAGAGGTCCAGTAAGGTACCAGGAGGACTTCTCCAACCTCTCCAAATCCCGACCAACCCCTGGGAGTCATCGTCTATGGATTTCATCATGGAGCTCCCGGAGACCAAAAAGGGCCACGATGCTATCCTAGTCGTGGTAGACCGTGCCACAGGGATGGCTCACTTCATGCCCACTACAACCCTGGTGACGGCCAAAGAGACGGCACACGTGCTCTATGAGGATGTTATCAAGTATCATGGTTTACCCCTCCAGATCATCTCGGAAAGAGATCCGTGTTTTGCTAGCTGGTTTTGGCTCGCAATACAAGAACAGTTCGGAACACAGCAAAGAATGTCCTTCGCATTTCACCCCCAGACAGATGGGAAAACTGAACTGCATGAACCGAGTACTTGAAATTGAGCATTGCTCCATATGTACGTGGACCCAATAATGGAAGATTGAGATGACTACTTGGCCCCAGTTGAGCTTTCCGTAAACAATGCAGTCAACGAGTCAACCGGATATATCCCCTTCTTCCTCAACCACGGTCGGCATCCGGTCATACCCGCTTCCATGATGAAGTGAGAGGGTGGCGGGGATCAGGTACCCTCCGCCCAAGCCTTTGTCGAACACATGGATGCCCTATGACAGGAAACCAAGGCTCACATACATGCCACCCGACAGCGCTAGAAGGCCTATGCCGACCAAGAATGGAGGCAGGTCGTAGGTTGGGCAGTGCCATTGTTGATGCAGTGTGCGTGAACCCATGCTCATTGCTTAGTCTACCCCATTAATCTGCTGCACTAGAGTCTAAGTCTGAGAGCTCTGGTTTGTTGCTCAAAAGCAGGGCTGATAGTAGACGAACTTTGACAAGGTCATGAACATTGAGAGGAACACTTCCATTTTTGAAATGTCCATTTTAATTAGATTTTCAAACTTTCGTGCCCCTTAAAGGAAGAAGATTGACATGATAAGTCGAAATCCTCAACTCAAGGGCAATTCTTCCAAAATATCCAAGCATATTTCCTCATCTTCTAGTCGACATCGCGACGAGGAGTCGAAGTCAGAGGTCAAAGGTAAGGTTCATGGGATGTGCATGCGAGAAGCTATTTCCGATTCTAAGCATATTGCGTTTGGACAGGGTTTTAGCATTGGACGGTGTTGAAAGATACCCATCATTTTGCACGATAAATCAGCACTGTCCATACTTGAGAACAAACCGACCGCAGTGTCCAATGTCGAAACTGATGTATCAGCGGTGTCCATAGTCGGAAACGAAAAGTCAGCGGAGCCCATAGTAAAAACCGACATGACAGTTGTGCCCCCGATTAGTGTCCGTCATGGGCACGCTTGACATACATTTCATGGTTTGAACGGATTCGAGATGGATTTTAGCATCGATGATGACACGACTTGCAACTACATTGTCGGCCGACGTGAGCGTCATATGGAATGCATTTGACGTGGTTCGCTAGGGCTCCGACGCCTCGTTCGTGGTGGTATTGCATATGATATTGCAAGAATTCCACTTGTAGGTACGCGCTCCAACCCACATGGCTAATTGCGTCATCTGATTGCGTTGATCAACGGATCCTCGAAGTTTACTGGATCGCAAATTGGCTCTCCTGGAACGCATCCGTGTCTTTGCGCAGATTCCTTTCTGATTTTCACAGCCTGTCTCGTCGCATGTTCCGCTGGTTTCCCAAGTCGCAAAGTACCTCCCATCATGGAGGGCTACCATGTGATTCCCTCAGCTCTTGAACCTAAGGTTGGAAAATATTTTTTCCATATTGAGGGTTGTGCCCCTAAGGTTGACCTAATCTTCACTTCGCTCACTTGTTACCCATTACTCTCACTAGTTTTTTGAGCTTGCTCCCCCCGATCCATGGTTTCACCTGTCGCCAGCTACTCACTTGCTGCTCACTTGCTTGCTTGTTAGCTTAGCATTCAAGGCTACCTACTGGTATCAGAGCTGGAGGGCTACCCCTCCCTGCCGAGACAGTCCTGAGACCTCGTGAAACCTCTTTGGGTCACACCTACGTGGCGGGTGATCCCGCGCAAGCAACAATCCCACTGCGGCAGCTTGAGGCCGCAACAGCAGCAGCCGTTCTGCACAGCTGCTGCTACTGCAGTTGTGACTCACGGTGTGCACACTCCCAGCTTTCTGAGACCTTGTGAGCCCTCTTCGGGTCACACCTCAGTGGCGGGTGATCCCGCCCAAGCCACAGCCCCATTGTGGCAACTTGAGACCGCAGCAGCAGCAGCCGTTCTGCGCAGCCGCTGCCACTGAACCCGTGACTCACACCGTGCTCACTCCCGGCTTCGACCAACGCGTGCACGACGGCACCATCACTCCTCAGCCGTCGTTCGACCCGTTTTCTTTTCGCTGTACTTCTGCTCTCCGCACGCACTACGGATGCTTGAGCATCACCCGTTGCACCCGCACTCTGCATGGTGACTCTACCTAGTGTACGCAGCTGCCCCGTGCCACACGAAGCACCACACTTGCATTCGTGCCTCCGCCCACTGTCCCTGCTGCAGCAGCGCACACTCCTAAGCAACTCAGGCTGCCCCCAGGCAGCCCTGCATCCGGCGAGCTGGCGTCTCCACCCGTGACCGAGCCTATCCCTACGTTGCCCACAGCAGCACGGGACCGCCTCCGCATCGACAAGGAGCTCGCGTACTACGAGGAGCGTGCGGAGAGGGAGGTGTGGTCGCGTGTCCGTCGCAGAAGTCCGGGATATCACCCCGGTGAAGGCTACGACCCTGCTGACTACTACAAGTGGGCAGACGCTCGGGACTACGCAGCCCGTTGCCAGTCGGCCGACGACGACTCTCCGACGGCGCAGAACGAACCAGCTACGGTACCACAGCATCAGGAGCCCCTACATCGCGTCGTGCCGCATCACCGGCCTTATCAGCTGCAGAGTCCTCGTCCTCTTCACCTCCTGATATTCTTGCAGCCCTGCGGGCTGCACTTGTGTCCAGTGCTACTGTGGCATCTACTTTTGCAGCCACTGCACGCGCTGCACGTGCACCAGCCATCACTGCCGCAGGGAGAGCCGTTGACACTTACACTATAGCTGCTGTTGATCAGGGACCCTTGGCAGCTGCTGCTGTCAACGTAGCTACTCAGGTTACCGCAGCAGCAGACTCAATAGCATCAGCAGCAGCTGCAGCAGCTATAACTCTCTCCAGTGCGGTTGAATTTATCCACATCTCCACAGCACAGGCTTTGTCTCTGTCCTCCTCTTCATCTTCAGTGACTCGTCACATACAGTTGTTGATCTCAACTGCTGCAGCTGTCTCCACCCTGTCCGCTGCGGCACTGACACGTGTAGCCTGCCTCATTGTCTCCGCATCAGCCACTGTTGCAGTGGTTGCCTCCTCAGCTGCTGCGGCTCTACCACCTCTGTTCTCCCTGCGCCGTCGTGCCTGGTGAGCTTGGGCTCTCTTGGTCTCTCTCTCTCGCCTTGCCTGTTCTGTATTGGCATGTTTGTGCGTCTAGGTTGTTGCCTTGCAGCGAACTTCCGACGTCCTTACCACACACTTCCCACGCCCACTGGGGCAAAGGAAACTCTGCCGAAATGCTCTCGGCAGAGTCACGTTACTGGCAACATGCCAGTTGACGATGACCAATACACTGCCCTGCAAGCTGAGCTTCAGCGTGAGCACAACACGCTGCAAGTAGCTCTCACTGCTCAGCGAGTTGCTGAGGAAAAGTTACGGGCGGAGCAGGCAGACCAAGAGACCTTTGCCGATCACATTGCTGACCTGGTTCTTAATCGTCTCCAACCCACACTCCGCGGCACTCAGTCTGCCAGCATTGCTGCAGCATTCTCCACCTCCCCCGCTTCCGCATCTGCCACCACTGGCACTTCCTCCTCTGATCCGCTTGCAGTTGCCGCAGCCACAGCCAAAGCACTTGCGCCATCAGTACAGCGCAAGCCCGGCTTTGACTCTATTCCACCCCACTTCACCTCCAATCTCACATTCCATTCTTGGGAGGTTCGTTTCAGTGCCTGGGCACAAGGGGAGCAGCTCTGGGAATACGACCATGAACCCAACCCCTCAGCTGCTCCACCTTTTGTGCCAATCGAGTCTGAGTCAGCACGAGCCATTCGTGCCCTCATTCAAGCTGGACCTGACGATCTTACTGATGAGATCGGGTCTTACAATGCAGACACTGCACGCCGCACCACCGCTGACCCAGTTGGGGCTTATGCCCTGATCAAACGGTGCACGACAGTCATTGGACATGCAGCACAGAGCGTCCTCACCGTCCAGTTCAACACGCTCTCCATGCGTGCTGATGAGACTGCTGACGCCTATTGGGCGCGTAGTCTGCGACTGCTGCGCGACCTCGGCAAGGCCGCCCCTGGTCAGCTCCCCGCAGTTCTGTCCATCGTCAACGGCCTCGTCCTTGAACTCAGCGACATCTTCCGCGAGGTGAAGGCCACAGAGCTTGAATGCTTGGCAGCCATCCCTGTCCCCGCTGATGCAACCCCTGGCATTGGGGCTTTGTGGGTGTTTACCTCCCAACGCCTTACCGACTGGTGGAGCTCACTACATAACAAACACATTCATCGCGCCGCCGTTGCAGCAACAACCACTGCACTCCCTTCTTCCTCCACCTCCTCTGCCTCAACCTCATCCTCCACCACCACCTCCACCACTACTGCCACTTCTCTTGCTGCACAAGGGGGTGGTCGAGGTGCGGGGGGTGGTAGAGGTAAAGGCCGCGAGGATGGCTCTGGCGGTGGGGGGCAGGTCAAGGGTGGCAAAGGTCACAGTTCTGATGGTGCTGCATCCCTGGAAAAAGGGGGGTTCAAAAGAAGTCCAGTGGACCCTGCACTGTTTCTCAGTCCTCCATCACAGCCACTGGTTGCCATCCTAGTTTATGTTGATGATCTTCTCATTGCATCCCCCAGCACCTCTGCAGTCACCGCTGCTAAATCTCTTCTCCAAGCAGCTTACAAGATGAAGGATTTGGGACCAGCTCGTGTCTTCTTGGGCATGGAGCTCGAGAGGGACCGTGTACGCCGCACTCTACACATGCACCAGGGTGCGTATGTCTGCAGCCTGGGGGAGCGCTTCAGTCCACTCCTCACTACCATTCCCACCGCCTCTACACCCATGACCCCAGCTGGACAGGCATTGCTGAAATCCCTGGACCTCTCAAAGCTGGGGGAGACGGTTGATGTGACTGACTACCTCAGAGTCATAAGATCACTGATGTACCTTGCCACCAACACTCGTGCTGACGTGGCCTTTGCGGTTAACTTCCTGTCCCAGTTCTCTCAATGCCCACGTGAGCGGCACTTGGAGGCTGCCTTGCGAATTGTTTGCTATGCTCTTGCCACACCACGTGTCGGTCTCTTCTTTCGTGCTCAACCCTCTCTCGTGGTTGATGGCTTCACTGACAGTGACTGGGCGTATGACACTGACGCACGTAGTCGTACAGGGTACATCTTCTTGATTGGTGGCACTGCAGTCTCCTGGAAGAGTGGCAAGCAAGGGTGTGTAGCACGCAGCACTGCCGAGGCAGAGTATGTCGCTCTTGGTGCAGGCACATGTGAATCTGTCTAGCTGTGTCGTCTACTACAACAATTGCGCGTTCCCATCCACTGCATCACTCTTCGCTTTGACAATCAAAGCACAAAAGCCATTGCGGAAAACAGTGGCATGCATCACTCACGCACCAAACACATCAATGTGGAGCATCACTTTGTTCGTGAGTGCATTGCTGCTGGCATTGTCCAAATCGCATGGGTGGATACCAAGTCGCAGAGAGCTGACTTTCTCACTAAGGCTCTCAGCCGAAACGTCTTCAAAAGTGTTGTTCACTCTGTGGGTCTCATCAGTCCACATGATCAAGGATGATTGTCAGTGTCTCTCTCTCTCTCTCTCTCTCTCTCTCTCTCTCTCTCTCTCTCTCATCTTTTGTGATCCTCTCGTGCGTGTGTGGGGTGCTTGTCTGCGGGTCATGGGGGAGTGTTGAAGTTCGTTGGCCACTCACAACTCTTTGCCCTCTTGCCTCTCACAGTTCTGCACGCATCCTGTACAGATTGAATGACAATGGTCCCACCTGGGAAAACGTCCAACATGTCCATTCTGATTGAAGCCGGTGGCATTCCGAGCTGCTGCGGCTGCTCGACCCAGGAACCAACTTGACCACAAATGAGACCATTGCATGACTTTCCGTGGATTTTCTATGACTTTCTGAGATGCGGTAGATGCTAGGGCCGTACACTCTCACTGTCGTGCCCTGCATCAATTCATCTTGCTTTGTATGTGATGGGGGAGCTGTATATTTCCCAGGTGCTGATCCTTAGGGGGCCACCGTGCCGGTCTTGACCATGCGTTGGTGAGTAGCCGCCCTTGGTTATTCCGAGAGGTCAGGCTCGACCCCCGGGTGGCGGCACTTGCTCACCTGAGCTCGACGCTCGTAGTGAGTGAGTGCTCACCGGTACATGTCTCGCTCGCTCCCCCCCTCGCTCATCTGTCTTCCTTGAGTGTCCAACCTTGCAAGCAAGTTACAGGATCCATGGCGTCTTTCGCTTTGTGTGACTTGTCACATTCTCCAGTCTCACCTCACGCGGTCTAACAATGAGGAATCCTACTAACTACAATACCTGTCCTGCTTGTGACCGTGTGTTAGTTTTGACAAGCATAGGTTGGGACAAAACTCATTGTGGGTATGTTTGTGAGAAAGTGCGTAGAAGCTTCCTAGCAACACAGCCGTTGACCGGGCGTCAGTGCCTGGTCAGACGGTGACGACGGTCACAGGTCGTACACACAACGGCAAAGGTTTGGCTAGGAGACACAAGACACAGTGTCAGAATGCTTCAATATAGCATATGCAGAGAGAAATGACAACTGACAGGTCCAGGGCATAAATACCTGCCGTGGCGCACGGCGGGTGTCGCACGCGGCAGTCCAAGAGCTGTCCTAAAACCGGCCCAAAACCACTGTTTTGGCCGTAACTCTGCGCACACCTGTCAGAAATCTACGCCGTCTGAACCTAGACGTGCAGAATCAAAAGACGGACGCAGCGACTGGTCACATGCATGCATCCATCGACTGACAGCGAGTATACAATGCAAAAACATGCAAATGGGCCTCATGCCCAGTCCGCCGAAAGGCGCCTGCAAGACGTAGAAGGCACAGCAAGGAGTCCCGGTGACATCTGGGGCTCTGGAACAGTGGTCAGTCAGCTCCAGGCGGGTAGTCCGCCGCCTGTCGTCGCGCCGATGTCACCAGGGCCGCCTGCATCAGGGATCTGCACGAGTATGGACACGGCCGAGTGGTCACAGTAAACTGTATAGGAACGGCACAAAGCACAACACTCCCCCATGACCCGATGGTACGCATGTCCATACGCGTGCAGCACTGGTACAACCACATCGTGAGTGACACAGACAGATGAGATGCCAACGTACATCCCACACTCAACCACTGTCACGCACGGGGCGAAGCCCAACAGAACGAATGGCCACCAGGAACTTTCCGCGGGCGAGTGCCTTCGTCAATAAATTAGCACGCTGCATGTCAGTGCCAACCCACATGATAGAGATCACGCGTCGCTCCACCAGATCACGAACAAAGTGATGCTCAACCGCAATGTGCTTTGTGCGAGCATGAAAAACACAAGAGTTCTCCGCAATGGCGATAGCACTCTGGTTGTCGCAACGCAGCACAATGGCGGATACTGACTGCCCAAGCTCAAGAAACAAGCGCTGCAGCCAAACTCCCTCAGCAGCTCCTGCCCCCAAAGCCACATACTCTGCCTCTGACGAGCTATGTGCGATGCAGCCCTGCTTCCCGCTTCGCCAAGACAAAGCGGTACCACCGAGCAGAAACACGTAGCCAGTGCGACTGCGCCCGTCAGGGCTCCAAGCCCAGTCGCTCTCAGTGTAGCCGTCAAGGACCACCGAACACTGCCGACGAAAGCAGAGTCCGAGATACGGCGTGGAGACCACGTACCGTACCACTCGCACAGCCGCATGAAGAGCTCTCGCACGTGGAGCCTGCGAGAACTGAGCGAGGAGGTTGACGGCGAACGCGATGTCGGGACACGTGGTAGTGGCCAGGTACATCAGAGATCCGATAAGACGGAGGTACAAGGTCACGTACACTGTCTCCCCCAGCTGTGTAGGGTCATCCACCTTCAGGGCATCCTGCCCATCAGGTGTGAGGGGTGTGGAAGCAATGGGTACTGCACCAAGGAGATCGCTAAAGCGCTCCCCCACGACTTGTGCGTATCGTGCCTGATGCAGCAACAGTGTCCGATGTCTGCGATCTCGCACGATCTCCATACCAAGAAACACCGATGCAGGACCGAGGTCCTTCATCCTGTAGGCAGTCTGCAGGACAGCCTTGGCCTCCTTCACGGCCTCCAGGGACAGAGACGCGATCAGAAGGTCATCAACATAGACCAGGATGGCGGTGAACCGCTCGGGTGTCGGTAGGATGAAGAGTGAGGGGTCTGCCTCGCTCTGTATGTATCCTGCGCGAGTCAAGGTGCCAGTGATCTCCCGGTTCCAACACCGTGGAGACTGCTTGAGGCCGTACAAGGACTTGCGCAAGCGCCAGACCTTGTCACCGTCCTCAAAGCCTGGTGGCTGAGCCACGTA
>SZWC01004415.1:59033-76758 GCA_023375785.1 Penium margaritaceum
ACACACACACACACACACACACCTGCACGACCATGCAGCCTGCCGTCCCCCGACTTGACAAGCGCCCTGTACAGAAACATCGTGCCAGCGTTACGCGCTAAGGGCCAGCGCTAACCCTAACCGTAGCCCTAGCCCTAGCCGTAGCCGTAGGCCAGGAGGACACACTGAGCCGTGAGGAAACCCTAGCAGCTGCTGAGCCGCACGGAAATCTCTTCCCCCGGCATTCGCTGCCGCCTTTCGAATTTGGCCTACAAGAAGACAGCGCGGAAGGAGAAGGGATCGTGGCAGCCTCTTCTAACGCGACAGCAGCGTTGTCGGACTGCGCGTTCCGGGGCAATTCGGTGGTGTGCGTGGCGTCAGCGCCTCTTTCAGATCGGCCTTCATACTATCGCGGCATTCCGCGGCATTTTGCGGGTCGTCCCTTCACTGGAGGACGAGATCGATGCGCAGGCTCGTCCAAAGCCGTCGCTCGAAAAGTCAAGCGGCATGCGAAGCAAGTCGAAAAACTGCCCCTCCTGTCTCGTCTCCTCTCTTCGTCACGACAGCTGTTAGCTTCCTGGCCAACGTCGTCGTTGGTTTGGTCGCGATGCTGGCTAGGACGGCAAACGGTGAGGCAGGCAGGGGGGGGGGGGGAGGCGGAGAGCAGGCGGATCTGCGCGGTCAAGACTGCACTAGACCGGGGAATTTGGACCAGGTGGCAGCGAGGAAAAGGACACGGCGAGCAGGGTGGGCAGGGGAGATGGGAAAGTGGGAAGGAGTGTGGAGCGGTAGATTGGCCCGTGCAGGCGTTCGATCCAGACCATTTCTCAACTCTTTTTATTCACAACTGGTCGTGAAGCTTGGGCCGGCATGGCCGGTTGAACTCGATGGGTGGAAGGTTGGAGACCCTAAATCACCACGGTTCGGCCCGATAGGCAAGTTTTTCCTTTCCATTGAATTACACTGGTAACCTAGCGCCAAGTTTTGATTCCTTATGTGAACGCTAAGGCGGGTCCACCCCTACATTAGAGGAGTAGAGCACGAGCTGGCTTCTCCACATGGCTTAAATGGGTCATAGGCTTCAAGTAAGTTGGACAAGATGACGTGAGGAGGATCTCGGGCGGTTCACATGGATGAGGTGTGGAGTAGAAGAAAATTTGAGGGATTGGGACACTTTAATAATTTGTAATTAGCATAAGCGTACTTCAATGACCGGTGTCGAACATATTGAGTGCATGAGTACAATAGCGAGAAACACAACGAGGCATGTATCGGGTCCTGGGCGCTCGAGTCAAGCGGCGCTTGCAACGCTCTGTCATGAGTGGTCGCTCCATGAAACTCCGCCAAGAAGTTCGGCACAGTTTCTCTAAACAAAACTGGCACACCAATACTAGTTTTTCTTTGAGAAACTCTGTCGAGAACATCGACGCATGGTAATTCTAATACAGTCAAGAAATCGACGGGGCAGTATTGAAACATCGATATGGTTTGCGAAACTTCTCTCGACCATTCTCAAAAAGTGGTCGAATGTGTCACAGCCTTTAGGAACACTAGAGATCGGGGCAGGCGGCCAAAATTCCCTCGGCCAATCAGCGTAAAAATCCTAAGGTCAGCGTGCAGTAGGCCATCAATGCAATCACATAAATGCTCACTCACGATGGTCAAGGACATGTGTACGTCTTGAACGTAACACCTTTGCCCTTATAGTCGTGACTTCCCGAAGCGGTAGTAGAGCTGGGCCGGTCACACCTATAATAGCCGTCAATTAGATAATCGACATGTTAGAGGTTGCCATAAGGCTCCAAACTATTGTGTGTCGTAGACGACCACTTGTTCGGATACTTGGTCGTTATTCCATGGCGCGAATGTCCAAGGATGTCCTCAATCACGCACTTTGTATCCCCATCCACTTGGATGGGTTGTTTGAACTTGTTATTTGAGTGTCTAAGTGGTTTTCTTGCCTTGCCTTCTAGTTTGAGGGTAGACGGATGTTGATAGATGCATCGGAATGTCATAGTAAGTCATCTCTTCCCACCAAAATCTACAACTATAACTTCCATTGTGATCGTTAGTGATGGAAGAGGAGATACCATGTAATCAAATGCTTTTAATGTCGCCGCTCACTGTTGCTTACTCGTGATATGGTTTGTTCAAGTTTACCTCACATGGTGTCTTATTGTGGTCATGACTTTTCCATTTGTATTTGAAGATGATAACAGCTGGTAGCCCATGCCTCGTATGCCTTAAAATGGATTTCCACCATCTAGCCATTCGTGGCTCATGCAATGCTTTGTCAAAGACAATAGCCCATGGTATAGTGTATGGATCATGTTCAATAATACATGCATACTGTAGCCAGTCATTGTGCACAATATCCACAACGTGCTACTCATTTTTTAAATGCTCGTATACTTTGCTGGTCCATGCATATCTTGCCTATGCATTGATTTCACCCTCTCACTAGTTCAGGATTATGATGTGATTTGGCGTAAATTTTCATACATGTAGTTCTATGGGCTTCTGAGATGGTGGACGAGGTACAAGGAGACCACTAGTAAGACAAACGCCACCAAAAGGGAATGCTACTGAACGACGTGGTTGATCATGATGGCAAGAAGATGGCAAGTGGGGGCTACAATCTCAGATGCAGCTCACAAATGCACTACTTAAATATGCGAATCTTGTCCTCACGTCTATCATTCTCCATCTCCTCCTCATAATAGGTTTCATGCTATGATAAGGGGTGCTAAGGTCGCGGTAGTGAGTACGTCGAAGACTGCTAAGTGGAAGGTGCTGCTCCACCGGGTCCTCGTGGTGTTTGTTGTGATGCCCCTAGATGCCCCCTCAGTAAGTTTGCAGTCTCCTAAAGTTGATGCTGATGTTGGCGACACATCTCCTCCTGCATCTGAAAAAGCTCGTCAGTCACGGTTGAATGCAACTGTGGGCTCATTACGTCCGAGAAGGAGGAAGATGAGGGGTCTACGAGCCCCTTGCCTTTGTCACCAACCGACACTATAGGTGCGGCTCAATAAGTTTCCTTGCGTTAAAGTGGTCCAAATGGGAAAGAAACAGTGTTTTCCAAGGTGTTGAGATGTTGGCAGAAAATGACATTTCGACCCAAAATTTTCTGACGTTATCATGACCGATGATGATAACATCGGCAACATTTTTTACGTTGGCATATTTTATGCCAACATTTTTTAGGCTGGCATGGTTATGGTAGCATAATTTTCAAAACTCACACAGACTCTGTGTGCCTGAGGAGGGAGGGTGACCTTGTCACTCCCTGGTCGCAGTTGCACAAGTGTTGGATAGCCGGTACAGAGCTATGTAGCAGTATTGCAAAGCCGATGTTCTGTAGTTGCTTTTAGGAACAAGGAAATAGTTGCGGGTGCTACTATTGTGGCATTGCAAGTGCAATAGTCTCTTTTGTCATTGTTGCTACAGCCGTTGCTGTTGCTACTACGCTCCTACAACCACTCCCATTATTGTGGTATTGCTACAATGCTGCTATTCTTCTTGGCACTGCAACAACAACAATGCTGCTTCGACGCCACTGCCGTCCTCATCCGCTCTTTCGACACAGACGCGACTTTTGTAGGCATGAAAAAATGAACAATATGCCCCTCTCGTTTGTCAAAAGATAGCATGTTGACGTCGCATGGATCTGCCGTCGACATGCTGATGTCACCTTTTTGACCCAATCATCACAAACTCCTCAATAGAAGGGTTTGTCATTTTTCGTAAATGGTTTGCAGGGATTTTGCATGGGGGGTCCGAGACTCCCCATGCGTTAAAAGGGAACCTGCTAGGCCCCGCTACCGCGGGGCCCAGCAGGTGCCCGCGCAAAAATAAACTCTAAAACCCCGAGGGAAATTAGGGGGTGGGTTTGTCCATAGTTTGTATGTCAAATGAGGGTATAAAGTTAAACAAAATGTAAAATAAAACAAAAAGGGATTTTCGACTCCCCACTGATGAAGCGGGGATTCTTGCAGACGCTCGTCGGCCGGAATCCCTGGCGAAGTCCCCCCCCCCACTCCCCCCCGCCTCTCGGCAGCCCACCGGCCGCCCGTTCCATCGCGGCCCTCAATCGCGAGGGCCTCGATCGACGGGCGGGTGGGTGGACAGGTGGGCTACAATAGGCAGGGGGGGAGGTGGGGAGGGGTGTGGCGGTTGACGAAGTGCCGACCGACGGATGTCGGCCGGTAATCTCCCCCTCTCCCCCCCCTCCCCCCCGATTCTATCGCGGTCCTCCATCGTGACGTCCGCGATGGAGGACCGCATTCTAGCACGACATGACCGATTTCGCCATGCTTAAGCAGCGACATGCGTTGCTGTTTGAGCATCGTGAAAATGGGGGGCGGATAGGGCTTATTGTTGGCGGACAGGGGCTTAGTCATTCCGACGGAGGGGTATATGAGGCTTATTGTTCTGGCGGAGGGGCGAATGAGGCTCATTACTCTGACGGAGGGGTATATGAGGGTCATGGGTGACAAAACAGGGGGGAATCGGCATTTTCACCGTTTCTTCTTTGAAAAATGGTGTCCTGGAAATTCGATCGGGTCTCGTCGACTAGCACGGTGCGGCGAGAGCAGCTGGGTATGCGAAGTGGGCAGATGGAGGCCGAGAGCGGCGCTCCAACGTCGATAAGGCATGGAGCGCGTCAACCGTCGATCTGACCAGGAGGATTCAAACAGAGACAAGCACAATTGTGCGTACGACAGGACCAGAACGGGACGTTTTGAATTTACCTAGTCATTTACTGAAATACCCCTACTAGACAGTAGCCCAAAAAACAGTCAGAGATCCTCTAAATAACCAAATGGAAAATTCCTTTGCAAATGACCTTCCGAATTATCCTGTCACTACGGTATGTTAAAAGTAGCAAACTGAAGGACAACATCAGACAAGGATGGCTTTTTCCAGAGAACTTATAGAGACCAATAATATGCCACTTTGTAATTTCTTAGCATACCTATAATAGAATTTCTGTTCATTGACATCGTCTTCATTATAAAAGTTTATGATTCAATGCTTTATATCCAAAATAAGATACAAGACTAATGTACATTGAACAACCAGCGAACATAAGAATGCTTTCATACACTATACTTTCTCGGAAGTTTTGTATCCAGGCACATGTTAATGCACACAACAAATAATGCATAAGAATTAGATGATTAACCATACCTTGTCCATGCAGACATGATGGGACCATTTCCGGTTGAAATTCTCGATGGTGGTCATTACGTCCTTTGTCTCACTGATGACTACTCACATTTCTGCTAGACTTACTCATGCTGCTTAAAGAGTGGAGTCAGGCCTATTGTCGATTCTTGGCTCTCCGAACAGAGTGTGGCTGTAAAGGCAAGCTACAGGTTTTTTGCTCCGATCGTGGTGGTGAGTTCATTGGCCCAAATCTTTTCTTTCTAATATCACTTGGTGTCTGATTTGAGTAGTCTACTCCATACACCCCACAGAAAATCAATGGCTCAGAACATTGGAATCACAACTTGGCTTACGATGTCTGCACCATGCTGCTTGAGTCTGGTCTCTCCAAATTATATTCTTATGAGGCCATGAAGTACATGACATGGGTGTGGAACTGGGTTCCTCATGGTCCGCTTCTACACCATGTCACACCATATGAGTGTTGGTTCGGTCGTTGCTCTGATCTGCGTCTTGCTGGTGTTTGGGGGAGAATCGCATGCGTCTACGTTGCATGCATCCGACAATCTGAGGAGCAACATGATGGGAAGCTCTCATGTCATGGCCGCATTTGTCTATTCCTTCTCATCTCTCCACAGTCCACGGCATGGCACTTTTGGGACGCTAATCGTAGTCGTGTCATTGAATCACGTGACATTTTCTTGAAGCGAGTTCAGTCGTGACATTGTCAATAACGTTTCTTCTCTTGTACTCATCTCTTGCATAGAGGGATGCTCATGGGCCGGATGGCCTGAGGGTGGTGTCTCCTCCCCATCTATTTCTCCTACCTATGTTCTATCTCCTCTGAATTCTACATTCAAAATTGCATCATTGGCTCCAGCGGCTGCGTCCTCTCTCCCTGTCCACCTGCTTTTGTGTCATGCCCGGGATCGTCTTCGGCACCTGCGTCCTCATCATCATCTCTCTCATGGCCTACATTGTCACCCCCCATCGCGTCACCCACTGTCACGCCACTTGCTATTGCACCAATGATGTCGTTGTATTCTTCTCCAGCATTGTCACATGGGTCCTTGCCAGTATCACCACCTACCACTTCTGTACCATCGGCTGATCATGTGCGGATTCCCTTGGCTACGGACTCAGTTACAGCCCTGCCTTCTTCTGACCCTCTTCCCTTCTGTTTGGCTCCTGGTGGCCATCTCACACCTTTGCAGTCGCATCCCTCTATTGATCTTCCTGTCCTTTTGCGGCCTGTTAGTCTTTCGCTTCCAGGCCGTGTGCGAGCTCCTCGTGACACTGGTGTGGACACACTTGGGGCTGTCAGCCACTGTTGTCCAGCCAAATTCTATAGTCGGCTAGTCTCTGATCACGGATGAGTTATATTGTCTTTTGCGGCCGCTAAATCTGGTGCCGTTGCATACCTTGCCTCTATCGCCACTACACTAAAATCTAGGGACACCACAGAACTCTTGCCTGACCTGGACACAGTCCAACAGGCGTGCTATACTCCTGATACAACCTTCTGGGAGCATGCCTTGCGCAAAGAGCTTGATTCCATCACAAAGCATGGTCTTTATGAGAAACCGGATCTTCCACAAGGCTGTAAGGCCATAGCTGCACGTTGGGTGTACAAGCACAAGCGTAAGCTAGACAGCGTCATTGACCGCCACAAGGCTCGCTTGAAGGCCAAGGAATTCTCCCAAGCACCCAGCATGGACTTCGATGTCACTTTTTCCCCTGTGGGGAAGTAAACTATGGCCAAGGCACTGCTGAGCCAGATGGCCCAGCATGAATAGGAACTGCATCAAATGGACGCCAATAACGCATTCTTGCACGGTCGCCTCGACGAGGAGATCTTCCCTGCTCAACCGCCTGACTTTGATGATGGTACCAGCCATTTCTGGTACCTTTGCAAGGCATTGTACATATTAAAGCAATCCCCGCACTAGTGGAGCCTCGAGATTTTCCACCCTTGAGTGCAATGGCTACCATGCAGTCTAGTTGACCCTTCTCTCTTCATGAGTGACTGTGTGACACCGTTCGTTTCCATCTTAGTATATGAGGAAGATCTCCTCATGGTCTTGCTGGATCCACAGGTTGTCTAGGATGTGAAGGACCTCCTTCAGTCTATGTATAAGATGAAGGATCTTGGCCCTGCCTGCGTCTTCTTGGGCATGGAGATTGAGCATGACCGTTAGTGTCGCATGCTCATCGTGCATCAGGCCGGGTATGTCTGCACTCTTGGAGAGTAGTTTGTTGACCCTTTGGCTGCTGTTCCCCATGCATGTATGTCTATGATGCCTGCCGGACAGAGGATTCTGAAGATCACTGACCGTGTGCGGTTGGAGGAACTGGTGGACGTTACGAACAACTGCCAGGTCATTGGTCTCTAATGTTTCTTGGTACTACCACACGTGCTGACACTGTGTTTTTGGTCAACGTCTTGTCTTAGTTTACCCAAAGCCTGCGTAACCTTCATCTTGAGGCGACGTTGCCTCGTCCGCTACGTCATGTCCACATCCCATCTAGCCTTGTACTTTTACACAAAACTCTCTGTTGTCATTAATGGGTACACAGACAACAATTTGGTCGTAACGAGCACAGCTGGTCGGCATACATCTTCCTCATCGGTGGCACCACAATTTCCTGGAAGAGAGGAAATCAAGATTGTGTCATGTGTAGCTTGGCTAAGGTCGAGTATGTGGCTTTGGATTCTGGAGTTTGTAAGAGGATTTGGCTATTTCATCTAATGGAGGAGCTACGTCAAACCATCCTCTTCAACACGCTTTGCTACTACAATAAAAGCACACACCCCATTGCTGAGCACGATGGCATGTATCACACTCACACAAAGCACATGAACATTGAATTTGTCTGTGAACGCATTACATGTAGTGATGTGTGTCTCATTGGAGTTGAAACTCGTAGCAGGATATTGACTTCCTCACCAAGGTGCTCTATAGTATTAATTTCAAGGTGGTTGTACATGCTGTTGGACTTCATTCCCTCTGTGCCGATCCCGGTTTACGTGTTTTTTCCTTCCTTCCGTTATATTGCCTCACTTATGTTTCCTTGCATTACATTATGTTGGTGTGGCTCTTTGTGGCCGCTTGTGGCTCTTTGTCGCATGCCAGTGCTCCATGCACGTCCACGGCGTCTTGTTGTGATGTGATTTATCTCCGTATGCCTGTACAGCTTATTATGACCCTTTAGCCAAAGGGCGGTTGGTCAACCAACTACCTCAACCTCCTATAACCTCCTGGTGACCTTTTAGCTGCCAGTGACCACTCATCGTCCAGGTGACTCTTTAGCTGGCCAGAGTGGTTATGTAACCACCCAGGTGGCTATACAACTACTTGTAGCCTCTAAGCAACTGACTTCAAGGAAGCCCCCACCAGGACTACTGAAAGGGGTTCTTGTCACTCAGTCCAACATGCCTTTAGATATGAACTTATTCATTAATATTACTTTAGTTCCACATCACGCTGTGTTCTAGCAGCTAACTCAAGTGTCTGCTTCTGCAGCTCAACCTCTGACACTACAAGCCATTGCCTTAGGAATTACCTTCTACAAAGGCCTACACCTCTTCTTGTGCACGCTGGAAAATTGACAAGCAGTCTACTATAAGTCTGGCTCTCAGACTTAGTCTCAAAGCATCCAGAACGGCGCCCTATGGTTCCACAAGTCTACACTTGTGGCAAAATCCCTGCAACTTGTCCAGGGTCCCTGATCATTCATCCCTCCTGTTATGTATATGTTTCTACATATATCTCATATTCCATGAACAACGTCTCACCTCCCCAATTTCAGTATAAATTCACCCATCTTCATTGACAACAAATCTTGACAATAACAACACAAAGGGAGCTTGCAACCCCTGTTTTTCACTCTTCCATGAGAATGGGGTCCCACCAACAAGAAAAATCTAACCCGTGTGGCTATGAGCATCAATTTCATGGGCCAACTTGCTGACTGTGTAGCCATCAATCACAACTGTTGGCTGTGTGCGATAGCAAAGACCGGTACGAGAAATGGGCAAGGCTTATTTAACGACATGCCGTGCAGCCTCCATGTGTCGTGCTCTCCAAAATTGTGAGAACTGTGCCAGAAAGTTCATGGCAAAGGCAACGTCCGCCCTGGTCATTTTCACCCCGGTACATGAGGGAGCCAATCACACGGAGGTAGCCCCCTTCTCAAGTGTGGATGTGATCTCTGGGTTTCAACACCGGGGTGGCTGGTTCAAGCTGTAGAGGACCTTCCACAGTCACCAAACTCTATCAATGCAATCAGAGAAGCCAGGGGGCTGGACCATGTAGATCTCCTCGTCTAGCTTCCCGTGGAGGAAAGCATTGTTGATGCCCATCTGCTTCAGCTCCCAATCATACTAAGTGACAAGACTCGGCAAGGCTGGAGCTGTGGTGTAACGGCCAACTGGCACAAAAGCGTCATCAAAGTCAATGCTCGGGACTTGGGAGAATCCCTTCACCATGATGAGAGCCTTGTAATTTCCAATCATTCCATCTGACTTGTACTTGCTCGAAAAGACCCATGATGCATCAATGGCTTTGCACCCTGGTGGCTGGTCAACTAACTCATACACGGCATGATCGTCAAGGTCCTTCAGCCATCATGCATCGTGGCTTCCCATTGCTATGCATTAGAAGTCGCGCATGCCCAAGGATGAGTAGTAGGTTCTGGGGAAATGGAATGTGGAGCCAGCGGCTGCGTGACACTCAGCAACGGCTTCAGTGGCGGTAACAGCTACTGCACGAGTGTGCTTGGAGACAAGCAGTACCAAGCCTAGGATGGAAGTGGGATGGACCACGCCAGTGACCAGGCCTAGTGCATCCATGCCTGTTGGCACGACGTGGGACTGAGCCGTCTGTGACCAAGATGGATGGATGGATGGAGCAGGGATGCTGGAGGTGCGGTGCGGGAGCTCGCATCTTGTCTTGGACACAATCGATGCACTCGGTGCGGCAAGGCCACCGGAAAGTGGAGGGATCAAGTCCAAGCACGGGCTGGGTGCGGAGCATGCTATCGACAGCATCAGAGTGTACGTGGCAAAAGCGAAGGTGGAGGAGGTGTGTGTACTGGGGAGGAAGAACACTGGTGACAAACACATGTGCAATGTCACACGAGGGAGGGGACATGGATGAAGGAAGTCGAGTGACGTGCCAAAGGTTGTCACAGTAAATAGCACGGAACATGACCTGACCGGACGGGCGAAGGGAGATAGTGCCCATGCCACAAGAGTGACGGGCGTCCATGCTCATGAAGTCGAGAGCCGTGACAGACAGGAAGCTTTGTTCCAAACCCGGCACATACAGCACATCGGTTACAAAGACGTCACCAGACGGACCACAAAAACGAATGACGCCATCACGACGGACTGGCAAGATCTGCCAGGACCCCATTCACACGCTGTGAACATTCTCAACAGGACCAAGCACGCTGAGCACCTGGCAACAGGACGTCATGTGATGCATGGCACTGGAGTCGATGATTCAAGTGCCCTTGGGGTAACGGACCATGGCCGTGACATTGCAGTGAGCAACAAAATTGGACGTAGGAAGGGAGACGGAGGTCACAAGCTGGGCAGACGATACAGATACAAAACAATCATGCCAGACATCCAACCATGCGACATCATCCACAGCCGGACCCGAACGGCAATAGGCGGCTTCCCCGAGGTCTCCTCGGAGGCCGATTTTGTCTGGTAGTGGGAGACCTCTCGGCTAGCAGTCACACAACTCGTACTTCCCTGGGGAGGAGGCATGATGCCGAGCTGCATGGTGATGAAGCTCTACAGCTGGTGGAAGCCAGCAGCGGGACGCACAGCTGCTGCTGCTGCTGATGGAGAAGGGACGGCTGAAGCTGCGGTCGAGGCTGAGGAGCTTACTGCGGGGTGGAGTAGGTGGTGGCCACAGTGCTGCCAGGGGAGAAGGGGGTGCATGTGGTAATAGCAGAGGTGCCAAGGCAGCACTCACGTTGTAGACGCAAGGCAGCAACAATGTGGGCCTTGTTAATAGGGATGGGATACGAGTACCACCCGTGTCCCGTCTGGCCGCACTTGTGGCACGTTAGGGTATTGCCACCGGAGGAGAGAATGCTGCCCCTTGCCCTTGCCCTTCCCACCCTTCCTTCCCTTGCCCTTGGCACTGCCAGAGGAGGAAGTGCCAAGAGAAGGGATGGAGGAGCCGCGGGAGGTGGCAGCCACGGTCGCAGAAGCGCCACCACGCGGTGTGTCCCTGTGTGCTTCCTCCACGCTGAGGAAGAGGCCGTACGCCTAGGTCATCAAAGTGCCCTGGGCCGCCAGCGCATCGAGGATGGGTAGGCCTTAGGGGATGAAAATGTTTGCAAACTCAGGAGTGGCACCATTCTTGATGGTGAGGAGGGCAGCAAGAAGGGGAGGCACGGCTGTCTTCAGCCGGTGTAGGATATCTTGTGCATGGTCCCAGTTCGTGGTGAAGGACTCAAACTCCCTCATGTGAAGGGAGCTGAATACCTTCAGGAGGCGGCTGACAGTTGCCTAGCCGGAGGCACGATACGGTCGTGTTAGCATGTCCCAAGCCCGCCGGGGGTCAGCGCTGGTGTCGTCAGTGGTGTTACCGAGGAACGGCTCCAGGGCAGTGCAGTCAGCATCGAGAGCAGCGAGGATGAGTGCGCGGATGGCACGACCTACCTCAAGTTCCTGCTCCGGGATGGTGTTTCCATGCAGAAGAGTGTACTACGGCCACAGGCCCTCCCCCTGTGCCAAGATGCGGTAGAGCAGTTCCCAAGACGGGAACTGCTCATCTCCGATGAGGACAGGAGGAGGGGACTCGAAGTCCTTGCACCCAGAGGTGCCGGCCGCTCCAGTGCCTAGGGCGTTAGTCACCGTCTTCTCGTGTTGCTGCACCTTCTATCTACGTTGCCGAAGTCAGAGCAGGACCAGGTTGTGCGGGGAGGACAGTCTGGCTAGTGCTGGTCGCGGCAAGCATCTGGAGCAGCTGATCGACCTGGCGCTACAAATCCGTTATGGGGTGTGCAATGGGCGGGTCTGCACAACTATCCTACGTGCCGGTGATATTGTCCTAACTGGGCATTGTCGCTGCTACTGAGGCTGCTGATGCTTCTGCTGCCGTTGCAGCTTCTGTTGCTTCTACTGCTCCTGCCGCTACTGCTGCTACCACTGTTGTTGTTGCTGCTACTGCTGCTGCTGCGGCTGCTGCTGCTACCGCTGCCACTGCCACTGCTGATGCTGTCGTTGCCGTCGCCACTGCTGCTGCTGCTGCCCTTGGTGCTATTGTCGCAGCTGCTGCTGCCGCTACTGCTATCGGCGCCCCACGCCGGGTTGGTGCGTGGATGATGAAAGTGGTCCAATCAAAATATGACTGTGTTTCTCGCTGATTTGGGATGGTGGAAACAACTGACCTCCAGTCCAGAAATTTGACTAAGTACTGAAATTTTAATTTTATGGGGTTCAGCACTTAAAAATCAAGGTTGTCCAAATCAAGCAAACTCTGGACCAGAGGTGCGCCTGATTGTGGTGAATGCAGTGGTGGAATTCTTGGCTTGAAAAGGTGAGAAAAAAATTGCCAAAACAACCTAATTTTGTGCTGAGCACGAAATGTAAAAATCAGGACCTGCGGCGCAGGACTATTAATGCTGGAGGCTACAGACCACCAAACGAGCCAAGCATGGTGGTTATGGAAAGCCTGTGACCTAATCTTTCCGACGAGCCTATGCGCGCAATGTTTTACGTCCGTTTGAGTCCAGTGCAGTCGGGCGTAGGGGACGTGGCCGGCTGACACAACTTGCACCTGTGCCTCCTCGTCCGTATGGCTTCTTGGAAGGTGCAAGGACAGGGCAATAGCTACAAAGGGTGCTCCTGCCTCTTTCCTCTCCCTCTTGGGTGTTTTCTGCTGCCGCTAATACTGCTCCTTCCTGTTGTAGCTATCTCTGACACTGCTGATACTACTGCTACTACGTCTGTGCTGTTGCTGCTGCTACTGTTGCCGCAACTACTCCGGGTCAATCACACCTCTGGTTGACGTCCCCACGTGCGTCGTTGCCAGCAGGTTGCCTGACATCCCTACGCTGGCCGCTCGCCTCCCTGCATCAAGCGTGGGGGTCACAGCTGCCGGAAAAAATCCGACACCATTTCCCTTGGCCCAGTAGCCGTGAGAAAAATTCTGACGCCGCCACCAGGCAGGTCACTGCTGTCGAAAAAAATCCGGCAGTATTTCCCCTGCACTGGCGTGTATGGGAGGTCCGCTGGCGTTGTCAGGAACCTGTACGTCACTGCTGCTGTTGCTGCATATTAAGGGTTCACACCGGTTCGGAATCACGATTCTCAGGAAAGAATCGAAACCGCGATTCCGATTCTGGGCCCAGAATCGGAACCGTGATTCTGGTTCTAGACTTGCGATTCCAGGTGGAATCGCGATTCTTCACGGTTCTCCTGCAGATTGTGGGGTTCAGTACCAAAATGAATGATAGCATGTACATCTCACACATGGAATTTACAAACATATATTTTCTTCCTCATGCCATTGTTGGTACACCAAATCTTAGTCTATCTCCACTTACACTCACAAGAATGTGAGGGAACATCTACATTCTGAAATCAGACAAGTGTCATACTGTATACCTAAAGCATAATATCCATCTGCAATGCGAAGTTCACTTACTTCATGTCCAGCCAAACATTTCATTCGTCATCAAATGTTTCTAAAAGCATGTAGTGTGGTCTGTTTCGTTCTGGACCATTAACATGTATTCAACATGATGACCACAACGTTGCCAGGCAACGTTGACATGCAACTGTGGAACATGAGAAATCGATGACATTGAAGCCAAGTCTGAAACACAACGGTTCAAAGGAAAGCAGCTGAGTTTGAAACAGAACATTGCAAAGCATGACAACCATCACGGTGCTATGCTAGTCTATCAGTCGTCACCATCGTCGTCATCATCGTCGTCGTCACCATGCCCCTCTGTACTGATCCCCTCATCCTCCTCCCCCGTGTCAAACAGACGCAACCCCTCCAACTCCTCAGCAGCCTCTCCCACCAATCTGCCTGTCTCCTTCCGGCGCAGCTCGTTGACTCGGTCCTCCTCCTCTTTCAGTTCGGGGGCGACATTGCCGTGGCGGTCGATGGGGAACTCGAGGAGGCTCCTCTCGTTGATCCACGACTTCATCGTGAGGAGGTTCTCCACGGTCAAGTGGTCCAGCGAATGACGGAAGTCCGTGATGACATGGCGGCCCAACGAAAACAGCCGCTCCGACGGTGTTGACGTCGCCGGGACTGCGAACAAGTCCATTGCTGCAAGGAAGAGGGTGGGGAAGGTCTTCTGCTTCTTCTTGTAGTGCTGGAGGATGTTACAATCCGGCTCCTTGACCGGGAGCGTCGCCCACCTCTCCACCTCTCCCTCCAAACTGCTTGCTGGTGCCTCTTCACGTGCTGCCGCTGGCACACGTGGGGCAAGAATGTCCCCCGCTGGATCAGCCAAGGCTGCTTCTACAAGTTCTTCATCCTCCTGTTGCTGCTGCAGCACGCGGGGACGAAGCTGGCGCGATTCAGCTGCTGATGCTACTGATGCTGCTGCTGCTGCACTCTGGCTGCCCTGGCTGCCCTCGGCAGGTGCACCGTCTTCTGCTCCTGCACCTGCTTCTGCTGTTGCTGCAGCTTCAGCTGCCTCTCGTGCTGCAACCACCTTCGCATGGTACGGGCGCAACAGCTCCAGCACCTTCACCTGCAGCTCGGCCTCTGACGCAATTCCCATCAGCCGATGGGTTTTGTCAAAGTAGCGGAGCCGGAACCGAGGGTCTGCTGCTGTTGCCAGCACGTGACGGTCCGTGAGCAGCGCGGCGTACTTCTCCAACTTCACCATGACGGCCTCGAGGCCCGCGCGCATGTCGGGCAGCAGCTGCTCCTTCATGTTCAGCCGGCCCGCTGCACCACGCCACTTCCCCTTCTTCTCTGCATTGATGGATCACACCTGCCATCCGTGTGTCTTTGTGAGCATGCTCTCAAAAAACGGAATGACAAGGATGAGTGTTGGGTACTTGGACCCGCTGATGTCATCAGTGTAGGATTTGAAGGGCTTGAGAATGAGGGTGAGCAACGCAATGGTCCCCCACTCCTCATCGGAGGGGGTCAGCATGGTGCCGTCTCGGCCGTACCCAGCAAGCCAAGGCACAAGGACTCCGCAGAGGAACAACACTCGACTGCACATGTCGAGCGTTGAGTTCCACCGAGTCTCCGTGTCAAGGTGCAAGGACTGGTACTTCACTCCTGCAGTGCTGCATGCAGTGATGAGGGATTGCTCCCTCGGANGTGCTTTCGTTGTCCACAGTGATGCAGAACATGCGGTCCCACAGCCCCCACCCCTTCAAGGCTTCTGAAAACACCTCAAACATGGTCAGTGCAGTGGGTGAATCTGGGACGGCGGGGAAGGACAGCGCCATGCTCTTCACCTTGAAGTCGGCCACCCAGTGAGCCGTGATCCCGACGTACTTCATGTTTGCGTCGGACTTCTAGCCGTCGGTGGTGAAGCTGATGGTTGAGGTGACTTCGGCAAGCATCCGCCGGAGTCTCTTCCGGAATGCCACAGCTCCTGTGACGATACCGCGTGCGATGGTCATGCGCCCGGGCAGCTTCGCGAACGGGTTGCAGTGCTGGAAGGCCGTGTCCAGCCAGTAGGACTCCATTGACAAAAAACTCACGTTTTTGTCAATGACATGCTTCCATATGCAGCACACGAAGTACCGCTTGTTGAAGGTGCAGCCTACCCCTGCGACCGCCCGCTCAATGACCGTCGTACCAGCTGCAGGGTCTGCTCGAACGGCTTCGACAACTGCAGTTACTGCGTTCGCAGTTGCGGCTTGAAGCGCGGCAGCCACCTCCATCTCCTTCAACTGCTCAAAGAGTTTCCTGTGGGTGTTGCGAAGGTGTTTGCGCATGGCGGAGGTGTCTGAAAGAAGGTGGAACTTCTGAATGAGTGATTGATGAATGAGCCCAAGTGGGCTAATATACTCAGGACAGAGAGGGGACTGATCTGCCACCTAGGCACACTGCAACAATCTCTAATCTGCCACCTAGGCGGATTCTTGCAATCCATGTTGCTGACATGTTAGATTGCATATCTGACTGCAATCACAGTAAAAATGTGATCATAGTCAGAGAGAGCTGAACTGGACTTCTCATAATTAAGTGGCCTAGTGAAGACCACTGGGCCACAGTCAGACACACCCCCTAGAAGCCCAGAAGGCTCATAACGTCTCCTGAAGGGGCATGGAGCCCAAGACGAGTCAATAGCTTTTGATGTTGTTCACGAGGTAGCGCCTTGGTGAAGATGTCGGCGATGTTGTCATGAGAAGTGACATGACAAACCAGAAGTTCACCAGCTTGTACGAGCTCACGTATGAAGAAGTAGCGGAGCTCGATGTGTTTGGTTCGTGAGTGATAAACAGGGTCTTTCGTGAGTGCGATGGTGCTTAGATTGTCGCACCATAAGAGCGGTGTAGGTTGTGGGTGTCCAAGTTCGTAGAGTAAGTGGCGAAGCCACTTTGCCTCTTGTGCAGCCATGGTACCGGCATACAATTCTGCTTCACACGACGAGAGAGAGACTGAGGAGGAGCGGGTGGAGCGCCAACTGATGAGTCCTGAACCAAGGTGGAAAGCATAGCCTTGAGTGGAGCGGCGATCAGCTTGATCATCTGCCCAGGAAGAGTCGGTGAAACCTTGTAGGAAGATGGGGTTGGTACCACCGAGGGTGAGCCTGTAGGTCTTTGTCGCTTGAAGGTCCCGAAGGACTCTCTTGGCAGCCTTCCAATGTGTATCTGAAAACCGTCCTTGGGTGACAAAGCGAGAAAGAACACTAAGTGGATACGCAAGGTCTGGACGAGTGCAGACCATAGCGTACATGAGAGAGCCCACAAGTTCAGGATAAGGTTCAGAGGAGGGCTGAGTTGTCGGAACAGCCGGTGCAGTGAGGCTGTGGTCGGCTGCCATTGGAGTTGTCGTGCCGTTGCATGCTTCATGTCCAAAGCGAGTGAGAATTGAGTTGACATACGACTCTTGGGAAAGAGTGATGGTGCGCGCTGCTCGGTCACGACGCACCTCCATGCCGAGGTATTGAGTGAGTTCACCGAGGTCTTTCATTTGAAAGCGTTGCATGAGTGCCTCCTTGAGGGCAGTGAGCTCATCAAGGTTGTCTGATGCAAGCGTCATGTCGTCAACGTATGCAAGAATGTAGCAACCGGATGTGGATTTGCGAAGGAAGAGACTTGCATCAGATTGGGATGGATGAAAGCCAAGGTTGATGAGAGTATTTCGAAGCTTTGCATGCCACTCTCGGGGTGACTGCTTCAGGCCATAGACTGGCCGTTGGAGGCGCCAAACGTTGTTTGGAGAGGACGGGTGGTAGCCCTTCGGACACTCAAGGTAGATGGTCTCATGAAGATCGCCTTGGAGAAAGGCAGTTGATACATCCATTGCATGCAACTCCATGTCACGTGATGCAGCGATGTGGAGGAGAGCTCTGAACGTAGTTAACTTGGCTGTTGGAGAGTAGGTTTCGAAGAAGT
>SZWC01004415.1:86138-135003 GCA_023375785.1 Penium margaritaceum
GCGTTGCTCACGTCCATCTGATGCAGCTCCCACCCGTGCTGGGCAACCAGGCTGAAGAGCGCCCGGCTAGTGGAGAACCGACCGACTGGGGCGAAGATCTGGTCGTAATCGACCCCAGGGACCTGAGCAAACCCCTTTGCTGTGAGGCGGGCCTTGTACTTGTCCAAGGATCCGTCAGGCTTCCACTTACGCCGAAAGACCCACTTGGCACCAATGGCCTTCCGACCTGGAGGGAGGTCGACGAGGTCATACACGTGGTGCTGTCGGATAGCAGCGAGCTCTTCGGCGCAGGCAACATCCCAATGTGCGGCCTCAGGGGAGGCTCAAGCCTCGCGTAGGGTGGAAGGGTCCTCTGGGCGCGCTGTGGACCGGACTAAGAGGGCGTGTGCATCACGAGCCCCAGGTGGGATGCGGGCAAGTGCAGCCACTACAGCATACCGATGCTCGTGAAGAGGCATGGCGTAGCCCAATGCAGAACCCGGGTGAAGGTCTGCGATGATGGCGGAAGCAGTCAGGCTGAGAGCCTTTCTGCCAGGATCCCCACTCACGACCGTGGGAGTGGAGGAGACACGTGGAGCCACAGGGGATCGAGGCGCCACGGGACGCGGAGCGACGGTCTGCGTGCTCACTGTCGGCCGAGGTCGGCGGCTGCCGCCTGGGCCACGTGTGTAGCGCGGTCGGGCAGAAGATGGTCCTAAGTCCGACGGGCCGACGGAGGTGGACGGGGCTACTGGTCCGGAGGAGCCAGCAGCGCCAGACGCGACAGGCGCTGCTGGCCCGGAGGGGCGAGTTGGCCCGGAGGAGCCAGCAGACGCGACAGGCGCTGCTGGCCCGGAGGGGCCAGCGGACGTGACAGGGGCTGCTGGGCCAGAGGGGCTAGCGGACGTGACTGGGGCTGCCAGCCAGGAGGGGCGAGCGGACGCGACTGGGGTTGCTGGCCCGGAGGGGCGAGCGGACGCGACTGGGGCTCCTGGCCCGGAGGGGCCAGCGGACGCGACTGGGGCTGTCGGCCCGGAGGGGCCATCGGAAGCGACTGGGGCTGCCGGCCCGGAGGGGCCAGCGGACGCGACTGGGGCAGTTGGTCCGGAGGGGCCAGCAGACGCATCGGAGGTAGCTGGCTCGGAGGGGCCAACGGACGCGGTTGAGACTGTTGGCACGGGGGGGCAGCGGACGCGACTGGGGCAGCTGGTCCGGAGGGGCCGACAGTCACGACGGGGGTAGCTGGCTCGGAGGGGCCAGCGGACGCGGCTGGGACTGTTGGCCCGGGGGGGCAGCGGACGCGACCGGGGCTACCGGCTCAGAGGGACGGAGTGATGTGTCACCCGGAAGCAACAGGACGGGGGACGGACTCACCACTCCCCCACGCGACGGGAGGGACATGGACGAGCGGGAGCGGATGAGGTCGCGGGGAAACAGGTCCTCAAAGAAGAGGGCATCGCGGGACTCGATGCAGTGTCGGGATGGGTCCCAGAAGCGCCAGGCCTTGGACTGACGAGACACACCGAGGAAGGTGCAGGGGCGTCGCGGGGGGCGAGCTTGCTGCCCTGCTGTGGGGCGGGCAGCCACACAACGGCCACGCAGCCCCAGACGCGAGCCGGGCGGAGGTCAGCGCGCCGACCGCACCAGTGCTGATAGGGCGTGGACTGGCGGGGAAGGGGACCGTGGGGAACCCGGTTCCAGACCCAGGTCATGTAGGCCATGGCTTCAAAATAGAAGCCATCGGAGAGACCGGACTCGACCCGCATGGTGCGAACGGCGTCGGCCATGGTACGGTTCCACCGCTCGGAGACTCCGTTCTGGGCGGGTGTGTAGGGCGTAGACGTCTCATGGTGGATCCCGCGGGAGGCGAGAAAGGTCGTGGCCTCACCCAGGTACTCGCCACCGCGATCGGAGCGAAAGCGGCGAAGGGGGCGGCCACACTCGTGCTTCGCAAGGACAAGCCAGTCCTGAATGGTTCGGGCGACATCGCTCTTCTGCCGAAGGCAGAAGACCCAATGGTAGCAAGAGTAGTCGCCCGTAAGAGTGAGGACATAGCGGCCATGCTCACCGACGGACTCGGTAGGGAGAGGGCCCATGACGTCCGAGTGGACAAGGTCAAGAGGGGCGGACGCCCGGAAGGAAAGTAGGGGGTACATGGACCGGTGCATCTTCCCCTGAGCGCAGTCAATGCACTCAGTGGGGCACGGGAGAGGGAAAGTCTCCGGGTCAAGGCCCTTGGCCGGCTGGGTGCGGAGCATGCTTTCTACAGCGGCAGAGTGGACGCGGCAAAGGCGGCGGTGCAAGAGGCGGGTCTTCTGAGGAGAAAGCGTGCTAGTGACAAACACATGACCTGTGGCGGCCGACGGGGAGGAGACGGGAGGGGAAGAGGAGAGGCGGGGAACGTGCCACAAGTTGCCACGGGCGGTGGCGTGCAGTACGACAAGACCAGACGGACGCAACGACACAGTGCCGACACCACGCGAGTGCACAATATCCATGCTCATGCGATCAAGGGCAGTCATGGACAGGAGGCTGAGCTCGAGACCAGGGACGAAGAGAACGTCGGTCAGAAAGACGTCACCGGCCGGACCACGGAAACGAACGAGGCCTACACCACGGACAGGCAACACCTGTCCGGAACCCGTCCGGACACCGGAGACATCGCCGACAGGACCGAGCATACTGAAGGCCTTGTGAGAGGCCGTCATGTGATGCGTGGCCCCGGAGTCGATGATCCAGGTCTCAGCAGGGTCCTGGACAGGGGTCGCCAGATCACTCACGGTCACAAGGCAGCAAGCGAGGGACGCGGACGCGGTGGAAGGAGGCGAGAAACGAGACTGCCAATAGTCAAGCCATGCAATGTCGTCAAGGAGTGGGGTGGAGGAGATCACGGGAGACGACGAGACAGACGAGGAAACGGGATACGACCGCAGCTCAGTCTCAGTCATACAGGGATGGCCCGGAGGGCAGGAGGTGACGCAACTCGCACTTCCCTGGGGAGGAGGGCGAGGCAGGCCAAGCTGGAGCGCGATGAACTGCTCCAGCTGACGCTCACGGTAGGACGGCCCAGGAGTGTAGACGGAGTGTGGAGTGACGGCGTCGAAGCCCGGGTAGTAGGAGGGCTGAGCCGGCGAAGGAAGCGGAGGTGCCGACGGCTGAGGGTAGTACTGCTGCGGGTAGTACTGCTGCGGCGCGGGTGTCTGCGGGACAGGCGGAGATGTCAGAGTGGCAGAGCTGCTGGACGAGGTCAGAGTGTCAGGGCCAGCAGCAGCGACGGCAGCAGAGGCGAGGCGGCGCTCCCGCTGGCGTCGCATGGTGGCGATGACGCGCGCCTCATCCGTCGGGAGAGGGCACGTGTACCACCCGTACCCGGGCTGGCCACAATTGTGGCAGACCAAGCCACCACCGCTGGAACCGGTCGATGACTGCTGCTGCTGCTGTTGCGGTGGACCCTTGCCTTTCTTGTTTTGACTTTTCTTCTTCTTCCCCGAAGACGATGAGGTAGCTACGACGGGGGAGGCGACGGCCACGGAGGCAACGGTAGGGGAGGCGACAGCAGGGGATGCAAGGGCCTCCGTCCGATGGAGCTAGGACTCCTGGCGAGCTTCCTCAATGCGGAGGAAGAGCTCATATGCCCAGGGCATGAGGGTGCCCTGGACCTCCATGGTGGAGAGGACGTCCTGAGGGTAGTGGACGAAGACGTCCGCGTACGCGCTGGTGGCGCCGCGCTTGATGGTGAGGAGCGCGGACAGAGGGGACGGAGCAGATTTGCCGAGTCGACGGAGGATGTCCTCCGCCCGCTGCCAGTAGGCAGTGACCGTCTCGGTCTCCCCCATGTGCAGGGAGTTGAACTCCCGGAGCAGACGGCTGATTTTAGCGTCGGTGGATAGGTGATGGGGCCTTGTGAGGACGTGCCATGCGGCTGCAGGGTCTGGGATGTCGCCAGCGGTGAAGTCGCCGAGAAAGGGCTCTAGGGCAAGGCGGGAAGCTGGGGGGGCGACTGGTACAAGGGCACGGACGGCGCGACCAGCGTCATACAGCTGATCGGCCTGGGTGGAGTCGTAAGGGAGGGTGTAGTAGGCCCACAGACCCTCACCCTGCGCCCAGATCCGGAAGCTGAGCTCCCAGCTCCGGAACTGCTCGCCGGCCTGAAGCGGCGGCGGCGGTGTCTCAAATTCCTTCTGCCTCCGGCCGGCACCCAGAGTGGGGCCAAGGACGGAGGTCACTGTCTGCCGTTGGCGCTGAGTCTGCTGCTGTGCCAGGTAGTATGTGGCAACGGACACAGCGGGGCTAGCGTGCCCTGGAGGGATGAACAACGGCAGCGCACTGGTGGCGGTTTGGGAGGCGACTCGCTGTAGCCTTGCAAGTTGCTGCGTCAAGGCGGCGAGGTGTTGCTGAAGAGCAGCGAGAGGGTCAGGGTTGCCGCCAACGTTACCAGTGGGCTGCTACTGCTGCTGCAGGGGCGGCGGCTGCTGCTGCTGTAGTGGCAGTGGCTGCTGCTACAAGGGCGGCGGCTGCTGCTGCTGCGGCGGCGGCGACTGCTGCTGCTGAGGCGGCGCAAGCTGCTCCTGCTACTGCTGCTGCTGCTTCAGCTGCTGCTGGTGCGACAGCGGCAGCTGCTGCTGCCGTGACGGTGGCGGTTGCTCCTGCTGCGGCGGCGGCGACAGCTGCTGCTGTTGCGGCGGCGGTGGCTGCTGCTGCTGCAGCGGCGGCGGGTGCTGCTGCTGCTGCTGCAGCAATCGCTACAAGAAAGGAGGGGTAGGGGTCCCCCCACCAGAGAAGGACCTCTCCTCGTCGGGACTACCAGCCATGACTTAGTGTCCCTTGTGTTTTTTTTTGTTTTGTTGTCTTTGTGTTGCTGATGTCAGCAGGAGGTTTGGGCGGTGGGGATTCTACCCACCCCTTTGGCCTTCCCCCTTTCCCCTTTCCCCCCCTTTTTTTGTTGATGACGTCAGCAGTGACGTCAGCAGAGGGGTGCTGACGTCAGCAGCGGCGGATTTTGGGGTCGCCGTTGCTGCTGATCAGTTGCAGCCGCTCCTGCTGCTGCTATTGCTACTGTTATTATTTGCTGCTACTGCTACTGCTGCTGCTGCTGCTGTTTGCTACTGCTGCTGCTGCTGCTGCTACTACTACTGCTGCTGCTACTGCTGCAGCTGCTGCTGTTGCTGTTGTAGTTGCAGTTGCAGTTGCTGCGAGCTGCTGGGGCTGCTGTGGCTGCTGTAGCTCGCTGTTGCTGCTCCGCGCTACTACAGCTGCTGCGTGCTGCAGCAGCTGCTCGCTGCTGCGGCGGGCTGCTGCAGCGAGGTGCGGGGGTGGGAGATTTTTTTTTGCCCTTTTTTTGTTTTTTTTCCTTGTCACAGCGGGCAGCAGCCTGCTATCTGCTGCGAGCAGCGGGCTGCTGCTCGCCTGGCAGCAGCGAGCTACTGCTCGCTGGCAGCAGCGGGCTGCTGCTCGGTACTCACTCGCTGCGAGCAGCAGTAGCCGCGGCTGGCAGCTGCCAGCTGTTGCTTGCTGCTGCTGCTGCTGTAGCTGGCTACTGCTGCAGCTCGCTACAGCAGCTGCTGCAGCCCGCTACTGCTGCTCCACGCTGTCGCAACTGCTGCGTGCTACGGCTGCTGCCTGCTGCCGCTGCGGGCTGCCGCTGTGAGCTGCTGCTGCACGCTGCTGCTGCTACTGCTGCTGCTCGCTGCTGCTGCTGTTGCGAGCTGCTACTGCTGCGGGCTGCTGCGAGCTACTGCTTCTGCCTGCTGCTGGTGGTGGTGCCAGACACTACACCCGGATGACGTTGTCACTTGCGTCGTCGTCCGCAGATGCCAGACGCCACCTGCTGCTCACCTCTTTGCGTCACGCGTGGGGGTCAGTGCTGCCGAAAAAATTTCAGCAGCATTTCCCCTGGCCCAGTGGCCGTGGGAAAAAATCTGATGCCGCCACCAGGCGGGTCAATGCTGCCGGTAAAAATCCGGCAGCATTTCCCCTGCACTGGCGCGTTTGGGGGTCCGCCGGCGTTGTCTAGCACCTGTTCGCCAGTCTTCAGCTGCTGCTGCTACGCTCCTGCTCTGATACCAAAATGGAAAGCCTAGGCAGCAGGTTGGGGCAGCAGCATTGTTGATGCAGCGTGCGGGCTTCCACGCTCGTTGCTTAAGTCAGCTGCCCCCTCAGTCTGCTGCTCTAGAGTCTAAGTCTGGAAGCTCTGGGTTTGTTACTCAGAAACGCGCGCGCCAGAGTTAGCGCCAGAAAGCAGCTCAAAACTGAAAGTAACTGGTTAGGAATGAAGAATGAGCAACAATGGGAGACCCCTCCAAGTTCTAGCCCCCCCCACTAGTGTAGAAGTTGTTACTCAACTAACCAGCCAATCAGAAAATAGCTGTGGACCTATTTTCTGGCAGGCAGGGTTTTCTCGGTGAGCCCTGCCAGACGCCCGACAGCCCAAAACCCGGGTGTCGTCCGTTTTGCCTGAAAACTGGACCATACCATAATACCGACGCTGCAAACGCAGTCGTGCGGTCAGAATTGGCTAGAAAAATAGTAGCAAAGAGTTATAGCTGCCTGAACCCAGGCAGTGCCTACGGTGGTCCATGACGCCGAACAGGGCCATGCAGCATGCAATAAGGACCCTAGGCAGAGCATGACGATGCAGACGCGACGGGACGCGCTGGACGCATGCAGACAGCAATTTGCGGTGGCAGTGACCGCCGGCAGCACGACCGCCGAGGAGGTCTGCCGATGGAGCTGAGCACGTCGCCGGAGAGAGGAGGCTCCAGCGAACTGCGAGTAGACCTCAGCGTGCGTCGGCTCCACCGGATGACGCTCCATCAGCGTCGAGTCTCGCCGTCAGTCATCTGCACGCCGATGTACACAAGCCGGGAGGACACAACAGAGCACAATGAGGGATGCGCAAAAACCAACAAGTTCCCACCGATGCTGGGCAACCAGGCTGAACAACGCCCGGCTGGTGGAGAACCGACCGACCGGGGCAAAGATGTGGTCATAGGCAATCCCAGGGACGCGAGCAAACTCCTTGGCCTTGAGACGGGCCTTGTACTTGTCCATAGATCCTTCTGGCTTCTACTTTTGCCGGAGAACCCACTTGGCACCGATGGCCTTGCGGCCCAGGGGAAGGTCGACGAGCTCATTGACGTGATGTTGTCGAATGGCGGCTAGCTCGTCGACACATGCAGCTTCCCAGTGAGTAGCCTCGGGAGACGCCCGAGCCTCACGTAGGGTGGCTCGGTCCTCTGGTCGCTCAGTGGGACAGACAGTGAGGGCATGCGCATCTCGTACCCCTGGTGGCATCCGCGTGAGTGTGGCCACAACGGCATACCGATGTTCCTGATGGAGCAGGGCATAGCCAAGAGGTTAAGAGCTGACCCTGGATATAGGTCGGCGATGACTGACAGTGTGGCCAAGCCGAGTGCCTAGGTGCCGGGGTCCCCACTCACGACCGTGGGAGTGGATCTGACATGAGGTGCATATATAACCAATCACCTCACCCTCAAAATTGTGAACACAAAAGTGTATTAGAAAATGAACAGAAAAGTGAACATTGGTCGTTGACCAAAACGTCTCTCTTTTATTAAAATAATTTTATTCCTTTAATGTTTGACAAGGAATGTATAAGTGGGCTCTAGTTACATGCACTCTTGTTCATGATTGTTGAGAAATCCATGAATAAAGGAATACACTTATTGATACACTGATTTTGGAGTGTATGAATTTGGGTCGATTAACTATACCTCATGAGGTGAGGCTCCTCGTGGAATGACAGGGGGTCGTGGGGTGAGAGGACGTGTGGAGGTGGCCTGAGTGCCAACTGTCGGCCTGGGTCTGAGGCTCCCGCCTGGACCACGTGTGTAGCGCACCGATACGGATGGGACAAACGGCCTTGAGGGGCAGGCAGACACGGACGGGCCAGCCGGCCGTGAGGGACTGGCAGACACGGATGGGGCAGCCGGGTCTGAAGGGCTGGCAGACACAGACAGGACAGCCGACCCCGAGGGGATGACAGACACGGATGGGGCGGCCAGGCCTCAAGGGCTGTCGAACGCGGACGGGGCAGTCGGCCCTGAGGGGTTGGCAGACACAGACGGGGTATCCAGATTTGAAGGGCTGGCGGACACGGACGGGGCAACCAGCCCTGAGGGGCTGACAGACATGGATGGGGCAGCTGGTCCTGAGGGGTTGGCGGACATGGACAGGGCAGTCGGCCCTTAGGGGCTGACAGACATGGACGGGTCAGCCGGCCCTGAGGGGCTGACAGACACGACGAGGCAGCTGGCCTTGAGGGGCTAGCAGAAACGGATGGGGCAGCCGGCCCTGAGGGGCTGGCGGACATGGTCGGGGCAGCCGGCCCGGAGGGGTGGTGGACGCAGACGGGGCAGCCGGCTCTGAGGGGCTGTCAGACACAGATGGGGCAGGCGGTGAAGGCGGGCCCGCGGGCGCAGATGATGGAACACCTAGACGCGGTTGGACAGAGAATAGATCCACCATTCCCCCACGTGATGGGATGAACATCGACGCGCCACAGCGAACGAGGTTGCGGAGAAACAGGTCCTCAAAGAAGAGGGCATCGCGGGACTCGACAACGCAGTGTCGGGTGAGATCCCAAAAATACCATGCCTTCGATTGATGTGAGACGCCAAGGAAGGTGCACGGACGACCGCGAGGCACGAGCTTGCCACCCTAGTGCGGGGCAGGCAACACACTACGGCTACGTAGCTCCAGACATGAGCCGAACGAAGGTCGGCGCGTTCTCCACACTAGTGTTGGTATGGAGTGGACTGACGAGGAATGGGTCCGTGGGGAATCCAGTTCCAGACCCACGTTATGTAGGTCATGGCCTCGAAGTAGAAGCTGTCAGAGATGCCGGATTTGACTCGCTTTGTGCGGACGGCGTCGGCCATGGTGCAGTTCCATCGCTCAAAGACGCCGTTCCTGACTGGCGTGTAAGGCGCCGACGTCTCATGATGGACACCACGAGAGGCGAGGAAGAGTGTGCTCTCCTTGAGAAACTCACCCCCACAATCGGAACAAAAGCGGCGGAGAGGGCGACCACACTTGCGTTCAACGCAGACAAGCCAGTCCTGAATGGTGGGAGCGACGTCGCTCTTTTGCCTAAGGCATAAGACCTAGGGATAGCGAGAGTAGTCGTCTGTAAGGATTAGGACGTAACGACCGTGCTCGTTGATTGACTCTGTCCGGAGGGGACCCATGACATCAAAGTGAACGAGGTCGAGCGGGGCGGATGCTCGAGAGGTAGAGAGGGGGTAGGTGGAATGGTGCATCTTGCCTTGAGTGCAATCAACTCACTCTATGGTACACGGCAGAGGAAAGGAGGCTGAGTCAAGACCCGTGGCCGGCTGTGTGCGAAGCATGCTGTCAACAGCGGCAAAGTGGACGTGACAGAGGTAGCGGTGCAGGTTACGCGTGTGTTGCGGAGATAAGGTTATGGTAACGAACACATGGCCGGTATGTACCAACGAGGAGGAGACAGAGGTGGGAGCGGACAGGCACGGTACATGCCACAAGTTGCCACGGGCTGTCGCATGTAGAACGACACGACTGCTGGATGCAACGACACAGTGCCCACACCACGTGAATGTAGAACGTCCATGCTCATGGGATCAAGAGAGGTGACAGAGAGGAGGCTGAGCTCAAGGCGAGGGATGAAGAGGACATCAGTCAAGAAGACATCACCCGCTGGACCACGGCAACGAATGACGCCGACACCACGAACGGGTAATACCTGACCAGAGCCCGTCCGAACCCGGGTGGCATCAGTGACGGGACCAAGAAAACTTTAGGCCTCGCGCGAGGCCGTCATGTGATGCGTTAACCCGGAGTCAATGATCCATGTTTGTGACGGATCCTAGACTGGTGTGGCCAGGTCGCTGACAATCACATGGCAATGGACGAGCGACGCTGACGAAGTGGACGAAGGTGCAAACCGGGAGTGCCATTCATCTAGCCAGGTGACATCGTCACGAAGAGGAGCAGGAGGACAGGGCACGACAAAGGATGGGATGGACGGAGATATAGGACATGATCGCAGCACCGACTGTGTCATGCAGGGTGGGGAGGAACTAGCAGCTGCACAATTCGCACTTCCCTGGGAGGAGGGCGAGGAAGGCCGAGCTGGAAGGTGATGAACTGCTCCAGCAGGCGCTCGCGGGCAGAGGGTCCGACGTAGTAGACCGTCTGCAGTGTGACAGTGCCAGAGTCTAGGAAGGGAAAGGAAGGCACCGGGGACGGAGCAGCAGGTGCGGACGGCTGTGGAGGAAGTTGTGGTGGGGCCGTCACGGGTGGTGCAGATGCGGCAGGAGCAACGACGGTCACGGCACTGGTGGCAAGGCGACGCTCGGACCAGCGACACATGGTGGCGATGACACGAGCCTCGTCAGTCAAGAGTGGACACGTGTACCACCCGTGTCCTGACTCGCCACAGTTGTGGCAGACGAGGCTGGCGCTGCCTGATCCGCTAGTCTGCTGCTGAGTCCCTTTGCCCTTCTTGCCCTTCTTCTTCTTCTTTCCAGATGAGGGGGCACAGGAAGATGCTGCTACTGTTGGGGTGATGACAGTCACTGAAGCGATGGCAGGGGAGGCGACGGCAAGAGAGGCGAGGGACTCCGTGCAATGGATGTCTGCCTCCTGAAGAGCTTCCTCGATTCGAAGGAAGAGCTCGTACGCCCAGGGCATGAGGGTACCCTGGACAGCCATCGCGGCGAGAACGTCCTGGGAGTAGTGAACGAAGATGTCGGAGAAGGAGTCCATGGCACCACGCTTGATGGTCAGGAGCACGGAGAGAGGGGGTGGCGCGGCGTCTCCGGGGCGGCGTAGAAGGTCCTCTGTGCGCTGCCAATAGGAGGTGACCGTCTCCCCTATGTGGAGGGAGTTGAACTCCCGGAGCAGACTGCTGGTCTCAGCATCACTGGACAGGTGATGAGGGCCCATGAGTACGTGCCAGGTTGCTTCCGGGTCAGGGAGGGCACCAGTGGTGAGGTCGTCGAGAAAGGGGTGACAAGGACGAGAGCACGCACGACGCGACCGGTGTCATAGACCTGGTCGGCCTGGGTGGAGTCGAAGGGCAGGACATAGTAAGGCCACAGGCCCTCGCCCTGTGCCCAGATCCAGAAGCTTAGTTCCCAGCTCCGGAAATGGTCGCCAGCCTGAAGTGGCGGCGTTGGGGTTTTGAAATTCTTTGGCCTGCGGCCGGCATCCAAAGTGGGGCCTAGGACTAACGTCACCGTCTGTTGTTGGCATAGGGTGTGTTGTTGTGCCAAGTATTGCGTGGCAAAGGAAACCGCAGGGCTCGCGTATCCTAGTGGAGTGAACAGTGCTTGCTGACTTTGGTGCGGCTGTTGCGGCGGCGGCTGCTGCTACAGTGGTGGTGGCTACTGATGCTATTGCTGCGGCTGCTGGTGCTGCTGCTACGGTGGTGGCTGCAGATGCTATTGCTGCGACTGCTACAGCAGCGGGGGTGGCAGCAACTGTAGTGCCGCCAGCTACTGTGTCAACGTTGCGAGCTACTGGTGTAAAGCGACGAGCGGATCTACCGAGTCAGAATGACCAACGATAGAGCCTGCAGGATGTTCGCACTGTTGCTATTTCTGTTGCTGTTGCTGTTGCTGCTACTACTGCTATTGATGCTGCTGTTGTTACTACTACTACTGTTGCTACTTATGTTGTTGTTGCTGTTGTTGCTACGACTGTTGCTGCTACGGTTGCTACTATTGTTGCTACTCCTATTGCTGTTGCTGTTGTTGCTACTACCACTATTGCTGCTGTTGCTCCTACTACTGCAACTGTTGCTGCCATTGCAATTGCTATAGCTGCGGTAGCTACTACAGGAAAGGGGGAATAGGAGTCACCCCAACAGAGGAGGACCCCTCCACTGGGGCTAGTAGCCATGTTCGTTGGCCCCCCTTGTTCCACCCTCCTTTGTGTTTTTTTTCTTTTTCTCTTATGCTGCTGACGTATCTGTAGAGTTGCTTTCTTTTTTTTATGATGTCAGCAGTGACATCAACAATGACGTCAGCTGAAACGTTGCTGACATCAGCAGTGGCTGTTGCTAAAGCTGCTTCTGTGTCAGCCACAGGATGTCAGCTGGTGTTGCTGCAGCAGCTGCTGCTATTGCTGCTGCTCTTGCCGGTTTCCTGTTGTAGCTACTACTACTGCTCTTGTTGCTGACGTTGCTGTTACTATTGCTGCTGTTGCGATTGCGGCTGTAGCAGCCGCTGCTACTGCTGCTGCTGGGTTGTTGCATGCTGCTACGGCCACTGTGGCTGCTGCAGCGGCCGTGATGGCAGCAGCAGCTGCAAAAGCACCTGTGGGATAGGGGAATTTTTTTCCAGTTTCCTTTTTTTATCTGCTTGGTTGCATAGTGAGCTCGCTGCTCGCTGCCCGCTGCTTACTGCGGGCCGCGAGCAGCAAGCCCGCTGCTCACAGCTCGCAGCTCACTTCGAGCAGCTATTGCTGCAGCCGCTGTTGTTGCGAGCTGCAGCTGGTGCTACAGCGGGTTGTAGCAGGCTGCTGCTGCTGCTTGCTCCAGGCTGCTATTGGCTGTTGCTCACTGCTGTTGCTCCTGCAGTCGGCTGCTGTTGCTGCTCGCTGTTGGTTGCTACTCGCTGCTGCAGCTTACTCCGCCGACTACTGCTGCTGCTTGCTACTGCTACGCATTTCTGCTGCTGTAAGCTGTTGCGGGCTGCTGCTACTACAAGCTATCGCGAGCTGCTGCTGCTACCGGCTGCTGTTGCTGAGCACAGTTGCTGCTTGCTGTTGCTGCCACTGCTTGCTGCTGCTCCAAGCTACTGTCGCTGTTTCTGCTTGCAACACGATCACACCTGGTCGACGTGCGTCGTTGTCGTGATGCGTGACGTTGCTAGCTGCTCACCTCCTTGCATCACGCGTGGGAGTCAGTGCTACCAAAACAATTCGGCAGTATTTCCCCTGGCCCAGTGGCCGTGGGGAAAATTCTGACGCCACCACCAAGCTGGTCAATGCTGCAAGAGAAAATCCGGCAGCATTTCCCCTGCAATGGCACGTATGGGGGTCCGCCGACATTATCTGACACCTACATGCTAGTCTTCTGCTGCTATTGCTACGCTTTGGCTCTGATACCAAGCTGGAATACTATGCAGCAGGTTGGGGCAGCAGCGCTGTTGATGGAGCGTGCGGGCTTCTACGCTCATTGCTTAGTCTGCTGCCCCCTCCGTCTACCGCTCTAGAGTTTAAGTCTGGATGCTCTGGGTTTGCTACTCAGAAACATGGATGCCAGTGTTAGCGCCAGAAAGCAGCTGAAAACTGGAAGTAACTGATTAGGAGTGAAGAATGAACAACAATGGGAGACCCCTCCAAGTTCTACCTCCCCCCACGCTCTGTAGAGCTTGTTACTCAGCTAACCGGCGAATCAGATAATAGTTTTAGACCTATTTTATGGCAGGCAGGGTTTTCTCGGTGAGCCCTGCCAGACAGCCGACAGCCCAAAACCTGGGCGTCGTCCGTTTTGCCTGAAAAGTGGACCATACCATAATACTGACGATGCGAACGCAGTCCTGCGGTCAGAAACAGCTAGAAAAATAGCAGCAAAGAGTTATGGATGCCCAAACCCAGGCAGTGCCTACGATGGTCCATGATGCCAAACAGTGCCACGCAACATGAAACATGGAGCCTAGGCAGAGCATGACGCTGTAGACACAATAGTACAGTCATTTTCGGTGCCGCATGCATGAAGACAGCCTCTGCGGTGGCAGTGACCGCCGGCGGCTCGACCGCCGAGGAGGCCTGCTGATCGAGATGAGCACAGTGACGCAAGGAGGAGGCTCCAGCAAACTGCGCGCATGCCTCAGTGTGTGTCAGCTCCACCGGACGACACTCCAGCAGCATCAAGTCTCGCCGTCAGTCATCTGCACGCCGATGTACACAAGTCGGGAGGACACAACAGAGCACAATGAGAGATGAGGAAAAACCAACACAACCAACTGAGACCCCTCCCAGTTCTAGCCTCACTTCAGCTCTGTGAGTGAGAGACTTACTACCTTTCAAATGAAACTGAAATCACGTCAAAAGGTGAACGTATGAGTGCGCTAGCCATGAAAATCCATGGCGTCAGTTTCAAAAAAAAAAACTATGTGTCTGGAGGTAGCGAGTTAGAGAGGGGGAGAGCGAGGCTCGACTTTCGAGCCTCGCGTGGCCAGTGTGCCAGCGAGCGAGAGAGCGAGCGAAGCCTGCCTTGCTCGCTCGCTCGCTGCCTTGGCCGAGGACGAACTCGCCCTTCATGTTAACCCTTCCCTATTTTTCCTATATGCCCTGTTTGAGTTAGGCACCTAACGAAACACACACACCCAAGCAAACCCGGGTCCTGAGGTGAGTAGCAAAATGCTCAAGCACAACAACAGATAATTTCTACGGAAGCAAGATCAATCAANTAGGCACCTAACGAAACACACACACCCAAGCAAACCCGGGTCCTGAGGTGAGTAGCAAAATGCTCAAGCACAACAACAGAGAATTTCTACGGAAGCAAGATCAATCAACCATGGAATAAATTATGAGTCTTCGATGCCGATGTGAGACGGTTGGAGCAGCCGATGAGGGTGGAGGGCATGGGACCACGCCGAGGGGAGTCACGTAGCGATCTCGGTGCGCAATTCTTTGGGAATAGTTGGTCTCAGCGTGAGTCTCCACTGATCTCGGGATCACCATGCCCTGCGCACCCGAGGACACATGTGTGAGAAAGAGGGAGGGCATGAATTAACACGCCCCCTTGGCCGAGGGTGCAAGAGGCATGCACCCAAGTTGATGCAGTTGTACATTGAGTGAGGATGATGGGACAACCTTTGTGAGGAAATCTGCCAGTTGCTCAGTACCCCTAATGCCGCACACGTGCACTGCGCCCGCTTCGACTGCCTCGCGTACAAAGTGATATTCTACGCTTATGTGCTTCGTGCGTGGATGCAACACTCCGTCATTCGCTGTGATGCGATGAGCTGCTGAGCTGTCGCTATGCAATGAGACAGCACCCACAGAAAAACCCAATTCATCCAGCAGCCGACGCAGCCATATTGCTTCGCATGAGGCTTCCCCAAGCGCCATATATTCAGCCTCAGCCACACTCCTTGCCACACACGACTGCTTTGCGCTGCTCCAAGCGACTGCTGTGCCCGCAAGGCGGAAAACCCACCCGCCCCTGCTGCGTGCTGCTTTGTCACGTGCATAGTCACTGTCGCAAAAACCATCCAACAGAGGTGCTTGTGATGGAGAGAAAACAAGACCGACAGTGGAGGTATCCAGCACAAATCGCAACAATTTCAGGAGTGCCTTGTGATGACTGGTGCAGGGTTGCTGGTTGAACTGAGCGAGCGTGTTGACTGTGCAGGCTATGTCTAGCCGTGTGGTAGTAGCTAGATAGCTCAAGCTGCCGAGTATTTGTCTGTACAGTGTGGGGTCTGTGTCTGGTCCGTAGTCCGTGGTGTTCACATCCAGTAGGTGTGCGTAGACATCTGGACTCATGGGTGTGCACTGTCGAGGAAGGTGCTGTACAAGGTGTGCAAAGCGTGCAGTGAGATGAGCGATGAATCGTCCTTGATGCAAGGAGAGGATGCGTGCCTTGCGGTCCCGTGTGATGGTCATGCCCAAGAAGTCATGTGCCTCTCCAAGGTCTGTCATGTGGTAGTGTGCAGTGAGTAGAGCTTTAGTGTCGAGCACAAGAGGGAGAGAAGGGGAAAGAATGATTAAGTCATCCACGTAGACAATGAGGGCAACAAGTCCCTTTTCTGTCCAGCGAAGGAAGAGGGAGGGATCAGACATGCTTTGGATGAACCCACCTTTGTCCAATGTGCGCTTGATTTCTTTGTTCCAACACCTTGGTGCCTGCTTCAAGCCATAGAGAGCTTTAAGGAGCAGCCACACTCTGTCAGTCCCATCCTCAAACCCGTCTGGTTGCCGTACATACAACTCTTCTTCCACTGGACCGTTCAGAAACGCATTTTTCACATCCATTTGATGCACTTCCCAATCCTCAAGGGCTGCAATACCCAGCAAGATGCGACTGCTCGTGTATTTTCCCACTGGGGCATACGTGTCCGTAAAGTCCTGGCCGGGAATTTGGTGGAATCCCTTGGCTACCAACCTGGCTTTGTATTTTTCTATCATGCCCGCCAGGTTTCTCTTGAGCTTGAAGATCCATTTCATATCAATGGCTTTGCGACCTGGTAGGAGCGGGACAAGTTCAAATACCTTGTGCTCCAACAGAGCGTTTATTTCATCAGCCATGGCTTGTTCCCATTCTTTTGCGTCAGGGTGCCCCCTTGCTTCAGCAAGGGTGGTAGGTTCAGTCTGCTCCACGTGAGGAGAATGTGTACCGACCACATTGTAAAACTGTCTGTAGTTCACCCGAGGCAGGTTTCTTGAGGACCTGCGGAGCTCCACAGGGGCAGGTTCCTTGCTCTGACCTGACGGTTGAGCAGAACTCAAAGGTCACAGACCAGGAGGGGAAAGGGTTCTCTGGCTCTGGGAGCCCTCCGAGCTTGTAGTTTCAAGGTCTGTGGGATCCAGTAAGTCTGTGGGAATAGGGGAACCTGCCTGTGGTGCGGGAGTGGGTGCAGGGGTCTTTTGCACGTGTGTTGTCCTTTGAGGAGTGAAGACAGGTACACTCACATGCTCAGGGTAATGTTGGGGTACAGAGAGCTGTGGGACATGTCTGAGGGTGAGGAAAGCCTTGTACGGCATGTGCTCCAGGAAGGACGCGTACCGACTCTCCAGAAAACTGTGACTGACCGGATCCCAGAATCTCCATGCCTTGGAGGCATGAGACACTCCAACAAACACACACCATTTGCCTCTTGGGCTCAACTTGTGTGATCGTTGTTGTTCTGGAAGCCACACGCAGGCCATGGTTCCCCAGAGTCTTACTGGTCGCAAGTCTGCCCGCTCTTTGAACCATTGTTCCCACGGTGTGACCGACTTTGGCAGTGGACCTTGTGGTATCCTGTTCCACACCCAGGTGATGTACTTCACTGCCTCTTCCCAAAATCCAAAGGTGAGACCAGATTCAGTCAGAAGCGTACGCAGTGCATCTCCCAACGTACGGTGCCATCGTTCAGCGACACCGTTTTGTTGAGGGGTGTAAGGGGCAGTAGTTTGGTGCACTATGCCTCGTCCTTTCAGTTCTGCGGTCAGTGTGCCCAATAATTCACCCCCTCTATCCGTACGTAATACCTTGAGGCTGCAGCCAGTTTGACGTTCAGCATAGGGTATCCATTCAGCGATGGCACGCTGGGCATCAGCCTTCGTGCGGAGAAGAAATGCCCAGCGAAAGCGGCTGTAGTCGTCAGTCAATGTCAGTATGTATTGTGCTCCATACTGGAGGGAGGGGAGAGGCATTGGTCCAGTCAAGTCAGCATGTACCAACTCTAGTGGGGAAATGCTGTCGTGTTCAGACTTGGGAAAGATTTGTCTGTGTGACTTCCCTTCATGACATTCAAGACAAGTATTGTTCTTCAGTCTGTGTGGGCAGTCTACAGGTGTCAGTCCGTGCGCAGGTGTGTGTCTGAGTAGCTCCGTCCCCAGTTCCTTATTGATGTGCGCCAGACGCCTGTGCAGCAGGTCAGTATGATGTACATCCGTGCCAGTCATGATGTGCAGTTGTGGGCGTGGTGACCCGATGCATGGGAACAGTGTTAGCCTGTAGAGCATGTCAGCATGCAGTGGCCCGTCTACCAGCAACGATCCACTGCCATCAAAGAGCGAACATCGCTGATTCTGCGTCAGTGCGGACATGCCTGCCTGACGATCAAGTTGACCCCCAGACAACAAGTTCACCTTTAGTCGGGGCACATACAACACTCCAGTCAGCCATATCGCCCTTCCCGGTGCTTGCAATGCAATCGTACCCACACCTTCAACCCGCAGCACTTCCCCAGATCCCGTACGCACACCATCAATATCATGTGCAGCATACAGCGACACAAACAACCGACGATGCGGCGACATGTGATGTGATGCTGCAGTTTCATACAACCACTCATGCATGGGTAGAACGTGTGAGGTGGTGACATGCGTGCGACCCAACTTCTGACCTGCTGCCGGTGGTGCGGTCGGTGGTGCGATCGGCATCAGCTCCTCAGATGGCGGCCACACTGGGTCTGGAGCAGCCCCTCCAACTGTGGCTGCCCCTGTCTGCTCCCATGCGCAGACTGCCCAGGCTGGAGGTGGAGTCGCCTCTGCGAGCATGGGTGGGGGTGCGTACATCCCCGGGTACCGGTGGTGGTGGAAACGGCTGTGGCCCTGGGGGAAATGCCTGAGGGATCAGTAGCTGGGGTGGTGCAATGTAGGTCACTGCTGCAACTGGTGAAGGCATGCGGGGCGGTGCTCCATAGCCGCCCTGCAAATACGACTGCGCTGGTGCTGAGATCAGAGGCTGCAACCACTGCCGCTGCTGCTGTTGATGCTGCTGCTGTGCGTACTGAGGCTGCTGCTGTCGCTGCTGTTGCTCCAACATCCGATGCTGAAGAGTAGGGCAAGAGCGCCAAAAGTGGTCTGCCTGACCGCAATAGCTACACGTACGACCTCCAGAGTTGCGGCCGCGACCACGTCCTCGTCCTCCGCCCCCTTGAGCCTGGCGGCCACCGGTGCCCCACCTCTGTGCAGTGGTGGCATCCACCTGCGTGACCGCCGCCACTGCAGACTGGTGGGTGTAGGCGGTAGGGGTAGCTGTACCGGATTCACGTTGCTCTCCCTTGAGGATGTCCAAATTGTTCCGAAGCTGTCTGTAGACAACTTCGAGGTCGATGTTTTCAACCTCCGTAATCGGAGTACGGCGGAAGAAGTCTCGCCGAAATTCCTTGTAGGCTTCTCCAAGGTGGAGGAGCACCGTGTCAAGCCACTCAGAAACGGAGCAAGATGCCCCCAGCCCCACAATGCGGCGTCGCAAGTCCATTGCTTCATCCCAGTAGTCTGACACCGGTGCGCCCGGTTTGGGGTAGAGTGTGCGAAGGTTGTCGCGGAGGGTCACTAGCAGCGCCATCCCTTGCTCCTCTTGCCGCTTCAGCAGATGCTGCCAGGCTTCATACGGCCGGGCAGCGCCACTCCTGGGGTCGGCTGGATCCTCTCCCCGTCCCCCTTGATGAAACTGTCGTAGAGAGTATCCTTGCGGGTCTGGGAGAGCCCGCACAAGGGCGTTGTAGGCAATCAGCAGCGTCCTGTCACTGATTTCTGCAGTAGGGGACTCGAGGAAGCAATCCTCGAGTCCGTGCTCCTTTGCCCACGAAAGAAATAGCTCCTTCCACGCGAGAAAGTCACGGGTCCCGAGAGCGGGCGGTGTGAGGTCGCGATGAAAACCCAGTCGGTCTATGTCCTGCCACATCACTGCTCCTGAGGTAGTTCCCTGGCCGCCGGCGGAACGACCCTCGTTGGCACTAGGGCGACCGTCGCCGTCGGCGCGGTCCCCATTGCTTCCTTGCGGCTCCAACATCGTGCGTTTGGCAAGTGTCTCCGAACTTCCCCTCCCTAGCGCCTAAGCTTGCCTGGACTAGCTCTCTTGCCCCAGACCGTCCTTAGAGAGAGCTGGCGGCTTCCCTTGCGTCGCCTCCTACTTTCCCCTCTTCACCTCCTCCCTTGTTTTTCTCATTCTCACATTGCTCCAGCGGCATCCACAGTCCTGGGCGACCTCACTGATCATTCACTGGTCGGGTGCAAGCTGTCCGTCGGCGCTCCAGGCCGCGTCGGCCCTTAAGGGGTCGACGTTTTTCCCTCACGTCCTCGTGGCCGTCAAGTTGGAAGGCCCGGATCTGTCAGCTTTAGCAGCTTCTGGCCGTCAACTGTGCTCTGATACCATGATAGACTTACTACCTTTCAAATGAAACTGAAATCACGTCAAAAGGTGAACGTATGAGTGCGCTAGCCATGAAAATCCATGGCGTCAGTTTCGAAAAAAAACTAAGTGTCTGGAGGTAGCGAGTTAGAGAGGGGGAGAGCGAGGCTCGACTTTCGAGCCTCGTGTGGCCAGTGTGCCAGCGAGCGAGCGAAGCCTGCCTTGCTCGCTCGCTCGCTCGCTGCCTTGGCCGAGGGCGAACTAGCCCTTCATGTTAACCCTTCCCTATTTTTCCTATATGCCCTGTTTGAGTTAGGCACCTAACGAAACACACACACCCAAGCAAACCCGGGTCCTGAGGTGAGTAGCAAAATGCTCAAGCACAACAACAGAGAATTTCTACGGAAGCAAGATCAATCAACCATAGAATAAATTCTGAGTCTTNTAGGCACCTAACGAAACACACACACCCAAGCAAACCCGGGTCCTGAGGTGAGTAGCAAAATGCTCAAGCACAACAACAGAGAATTTCTACGGAAGCAAGATCAATCAACCATGGAATAAATTCTGAGTCTTCGATGCCGATGTGAGACGGTTGGAGCAGCCGATGAGGGTGGAGGGCATGGGACCACGCCGAGGGGAGTCACGTAGCGATCTCGGTGCGCAATTCTTTGGGAATAGTTGGTCTCAGCGTGAGTCTCCACTGATCTCGGGATCACCATGCCCTGCGCACCCGAGGACACATGTGTGAGAAAGAGGGAGGGCATGAATTAACAGTGAGGCTTGTTACTAAAAAAATCAGCCAACCAAGAAAATTCTAGCATTATTCTGTCCGGCAGAATTTTCCTACGGGAGATCTGCAAGACACGAGACAGCCCAAAACCCGAGCGTTGTCTGTTTTGCCCAACCTTTGGACTATATCAAGATAACCATGTTGCAAACGAAGTCGTGCATTCAGAATCAGCAAGAAAAATAGCTACGAGGAGTTACGGCTGCCCGAACTCACGCGCCGGCTACACTACTCCCGAGAGCCAACTACGACTACTGATGACGTGACAGTCAAGGGTAGCTACCGATGGATTTGGTCGTACGAGGGTGCAGCATTAGAAGCACGAGGAGGAGAACCACACGCTCAGCTTCATGGTGACACGTCCACTCCAACAAACAACGCCCCATCGGCATCAGTGTCCATCTAGTTGGTCGTCTGTACGTCATGGTATCAAATCGAGATCGATACCGGTCTCGATCTCGATTGTCTCAATTTTTTTCTCGTCTTGTTGTCTCATACCGTAGGACACGAGACAATCTCAATTCTTCTCGTGCGAGACGAGACGATACTAAGACACGTCACGTGTCGTGCGAGATCGGGACCAGAATCTCTTACTGCAATGTGATTCTCGCAATTTTTTTCTGTGAACCTGCCATTTGTGCCGAGGTTCTAGTAACCAATCGTGTACTGGATCTGTCAGCGTAGAAAGCGGGCAGATCCAGTGCGCGACAATCACTGTTTGGATACCGTCGCGGAGGGTCAACACTAACATTGTAAGAAATGACAAAAGAATTGTTTTGTAAACAAACCAATGAAGTTCTGCCTCTCACTTGATTCAGTTCATAAAATGTTTCCTCAACATTGCCGGCAATAGTCCATTCACTCTCCGTGGAATTTTTCTTATGTACACCTAAGCTGACTGCACTCGCCAGACGCCAGCACATTTAAGTCCAGTGGCATCTCGAGTAGTCTAGACGTACAGTTGCCATGCGAGGTAGCAAAAGAGTAACGCTTCATCTTTGGAATCCCAAGTTCAACATCTGAACTGCGTGGTTTGCTTGCGATGTTTAGTGAAGTTTTTTTCGTAAAAGTTGCCTGTTGTCAAAAGTGTACTCGCCGAGAATTGGGTGCATTATGGCAGCTCGCTCTGTCGTTTCAATCGCCCCTCACAATGGTGCACAATGCGAGATTTCCTTGGACCGCCGAGACCGAGACGAGACCGATACAAGCAGATTGCAAATCGTTACGATCCAAAATTGTCTCGTCCTCTGTACCCAGGACGAGACATCTCGTACCAAAGTGGAAAAAAATGAGTTTGAGATCGAGACATCTCATATCGATCACGATTTAACAGGCCTATCTGCACGAGCACGTACTGTTGCGATTTGTGATGTTCCTGTCGACCTGTAAGGTTTACTGTGACCACTCGGCCGTGTCCACACTCGTGCAGATCCCTAATACAGACCCTGGTGGCACCGGTGAGTCATATGGTGGCGGACTACCAGCCTGGAGCTGACCGAAGACCGTTCCAGAGCTCTGGACGCTACCCGGGACCTCCTGTAGTTTTTCTGCAGCACGCAGGAATTTATCGGTGGACTGGCCGTAGGCCCTATTTGCATGTATTTGCATTTTGTATCCACCGTTTGATGCCGGATGCATGAATGTGACCAGCCATAACGTCCGGCTTTTGATTTTGCACGTCTAGGTTCAGACGGCGTAGCGTTCTGACATGTCTGCGCAGAGTTACGGCCAAAACGGTGGTTTTGGGCCGGTTTTAGGACAGATCTTGTACTGCCGCGTGCGACACCCGCCGTGCGCCGCGGCAGGTACTTATTCCATGGACCTATCATTTGTCATCTCTCTCTTTGCAAATGCTATTGAAGCATTCTGACCCTTTTCCTTGTGTCTCCTAGCCAGACCCTTGCTGTCGTATGCACAACTTGTGACTGTCATCATCGTCTGGCCAGGCACTGACGCCTCGTCGGCGGCTGTGTTGCTAGGAAGCTTCCACGCATCTTCTCATGGTATCAGAGCTGTGAGACAGTTCTCACCAAGCTGCGCAGCAGAGACGCAGCAGAGCAGCAGCAGTGAGAGTCACTGCTGCAACAGATCCACAGGGACCTATCGACGACGATAGCGGATCACCGTCGACGTCGCTCACCATCGCCACGTGAGATTGCATCAGCAGCTGCGGCTAGCGGTACCAAGAGACAGCTGTAGTAGATTGCAGTTGCCACCAGTTGCCGACATTAGCACTGAGCAGCAGTAGCAGGGCGGCAGCAACGCGTGGCAACAGCGTGCGGCGGCAACAGCGTACAGCGGCAGCAGCACAACAGCAACACGTAGCTAGAGAAACACAGCAGCAGCGGCGGCAGCAGCACAACAGTAGCGCAACAGCAGTGGCAGCAGCAACGGCGGCAGCAGCAATGTAGCAGTAGTAGCGGCAGCAACACGCGGCGGTGGCAGCAGTATGCAGCAGCAGCAGCGCGCAGCTGCTGCCACGGCCACGCACGCAGCCGCCAGGCGGCTGCCCCGCATGCAGCCGCGCGGCTGCTGCTGCAGTTGACGCCACAGCAGTAGCAGCAGCTGAGTGGAAGCTGCGTAGGGGCTTCCGCTCAGCTTCCGCGCGACTGCTGCGGAGCGGCCACCCGCTCGTGCAGCAACCGTGAAGGTTCAACAAAAAAATAAAGGGGGGGAAGGTGAGCTGATGTCAGCATTTTTCCTTGCTGACGTCATTATATCATGCTGACGTGAGCAACTTCCTGCTGACGTCAGCACTTGCCTTAGTGAAATCTTTGGTCGGAGGGTCAAAAGTTGCCAGCGTTCAACTTCTCGACAAATGGTCACGTTTCCGCAATTCGACCACATTGACGTCTCGGCCCATGATGAGCGGCGCCATGGCTCCGTCCGGCGAGAAGGGAAAAAGGATACTAGATCCCTCTTCTTCCTCCTCAGGGGTCATGAGCCCACGTTCGCAGGCTATTGAGGACCTGCGGAGCCAGCAGGACGAGATGCATCGTCTGTAGGAGGAGCAGACTGACGCCATTCGTAAACTCACCGAGGTTCTTCGAGGACATTCCACAACTCCACGACAGACTTCTCAGGGAGCGGCCGGGGTCGCACCCTCTACACAGCAGTCAGCTCTAGCACCGGAGACAGGAGCTGGAACCGACCCGTGACCTCTTGATCCTTGGGACGAGGATCCAGACATGCCAGGCATGGAGTGCGACTTCCCCGAGGGCGAGATTTGTGTGCTTCAGGAGCATATCTGCCAGCTTCAGACGAGCTCTCGGCCCCCACACACATCCTGCTTCCCGGAGCTTCGATCGTCACCTGACCTCCACCCCAGCGACTTCCCTCTTCCCGGCGTCTTTCCCATCCCTCGTCCTTCCCAGCCTGTGGTTGCTCTCCCTACAGAGTGGAAACCCAAGGACTTCGAGACGCCGCCCCCACGGTATGTCAGCGAGGACGGATTTGACTACTACAAGATCCTCTTTCAGGTTTGGGCCACTTCAGAGGACGTGTGGCCCTACTACCACAGTCCGTATCAGACTACGGACAAAGCTCAGCTGCTGATAGCGGCTAAGGCGATGTGCGGACTTCTCTACGCCATGCCGCGCGAGACCGTCGTCGACTTCCGGTCGTTCCTTGGCGAGGTGGGCACAGAGACCGACGCTGATCAAACGTGGGGGTTGGGACCTAGCATTGTCCCTGCTTGCTGCAGAGACACAAGCCACCCGCGCCGTGCACATCTGTGCCTTTCACTCCCTTCGTCAGGGGCCTACCAAGCCTGCAGCCGACTACTAGCAACACGCCATGCGCATTTACACGCACCTTGGGACCTCAGGAGGTACACAGCTATGGACGCTCCGCACGATCATGCTCAGGGTTCGCCTTGAGCACACAAAAATCTTCACGAGGTACAGCGATGCCGTGCTTGAGCCTTTTTTGGCTTCACTGCAGCTTCTTCCCTGGATACACCAGCTCTTCCTCCAAGTGACTTCCGCTCGTGAGGCAGCCGTGGCTCATCAGGGGACCTAAACAGCTGCCGCACTCATTGTATCACCACCGACGTCCATCTTGTTCACTCCCTCTCCATCCTCTGTCACGTCCTCCTCCTCCCCTTCCACCCCGATTACACCGACTCAGAAACAGGGTATCACGACAACAGAACAGGGGAAGAAGGGGCGACGGAGGTGCGGCTCGGGCCAGCGGCAGTCGCAGCAGCAGTCGTCATCGGGCAGTAGCATTGGACACTCTGTTCACTGCTACAAATCTGGAGGCGCCCATCGCTACACCGAATGTCAGCAGCCGCTCGACTGGGCGTGGATTACTTGCCGGCTCTAGGCTGCACACGCACTACAGTCTAAGTCGAGCAGCACATCCTCCGGGCGCGCGACGACCACGACCGCAACAGTTCCCGCCTCACCACCGGCGACCAGCGGTGACCCAGACCCACATGACCGCACCATCGTCGAGCTCCGACACCTTCTGGCGCTTCGCTTTCAGGGAGGTGCGAGTGTGTTGTCACAGCCGGGTGGTTCACAGACTGTCTGTTCGTCTGTTCTTGTGGCTCGAGATGACTCGTGTCGGGGGGCACAGTCTGCATGTGATGACGATGGGCCTGACTGTACGGACTGGATTCATGAGTCTCACCTCTGTGCCCTTCGTCGTTCCTCCCCACCTGCTACCCAGTGTCCGTCTGAGGCCGAGTGTTCCATTGCCCTTTGTACAGTGACGACCTCTAGTCGTGATTCCAGTGGCACTTGGATCATCGACTCCGGTGCCACTCATAACATGACCTGTCGTCGTAGTGATTTCATTTTTCTCGGTCCTGTTGCGTCTGTTTGTTCCGTCCGCACAGGCTCTGGTCAGTCCTTGCCAGTCCAGGGTGTTGGGGTCATATGTTTCAATGGTCCATCTGGCCCCCTGTATCTTTCCGAGGTGTTGTTTGTGCCTGACCTTGAGCTCATTTTGCTTTCTGTACGTGCTTGCACACTGATGGGACTCTCTATGGAGCACACTACAGAGTCTGTGACAGTGACTGCCATTGAAACTCGTAGCGTTGTTCTTCGTGCCTCTGTTGTGGATAACATGTATGGTGTCTCTCGGACTTCTGCTCCTTGCTCCCCCTCCTCTTCCGCTCGTTTTTTTGTCACTGGTGTTCTGTCTCTTGAGCACCAGCGATTGCTTCATCGCCGCCTGTGTCATGTAGGCTCCAACATTGTGTCAAAGCTCATTCGGACACAGCCCACTCTCGGTCTTGACGCGGCTTCTTTTGAGAAGCCGCCCAAGACCGACTGCCTCTTCTGTGCTCAGGGTAAGATACATCATTGCACCTACCCTGACTCCCGTTCACGCGCACTTCGCCCTCTCAAGTTAGTCCATTCGGACCTACTTGGTCCCCTACCTGTCGATTCTCTGTCCGATCAAGGTCGATACGTCCTGACCCTGACTGATGACTTCACCCGGATGCGGTGGGTCTACAGCCTACGCCAGAAGAGTGACGCCGCTCTCGTGGTGCGCCTCTGGCTAGTGATGGCTGAGCGTCAGTCCCGCCATACGCTGCACACCTTCCGCTCCGATCGCGGTGGCGAGTTCCTTGGCGATATGGACAGCTTCTTCGCCGAGCACGAGATTTTTCACCAGGTCTTTGCTCCTACTACTCCTCAGCAAAATGATGTTTCTGAGCGCTGGAACCGCACCATGGAGGATGCGGTTCGCACTATGTGGTCTGAGTGCGGCCTTCCGGAGTCCTTCGCTTTTGAAGGCTTTGCCTACATGACTTGGGTCTGGAACCGCCACCCGCACGGTCCTCTTCCGGACCACGTCACACCGTATGAGCTCTGGTTTGGCCACCGTGCTGACTTGGACCTCGCTTGCGTCTGGGGATCCTTGGCTTCTGTGTGGTACACCGAGGACCAGCAGGGGTCCAAGGTCTCACCGCGGGGTCACTTGTGTGCCTTCGTTGGCATCTCCCCACAGTCGAAGGCATGGCGTTTTTGGAACATTGCTCGTTGTCGCATTGTTCAGTCCCGCGATGCGCTCTTCTTTGAGTCCCTCACCTACCGTGATCTGACCTCGATCATGTCGCTGTCCTTCACACGCGTTCCCACGTGTGAGGTTTCTCGACGGATGGGGGTGTCTGCGCCTACGAGCACCGCTTGCCAGGTTGATGTGTCCGTTTGAGCTCCCTCCACTTCTCTGGCTCTTGATGAACCAGCGATCATCGCTGTCGGTCCAGAGATCTCTCCAGCACCGCCGGCTTCTACCGTTGTCCCCTCGCACCCCACAGGTACTCATGATTCTATACCTGTGCATATTCTTGTGACCGTACCTGTGTCCGCCAGCAGTCCTACCTCTATGCGTGGACCTCCCTCACCTGTTCCTACTGTCACACCGAGTCCCATGTGCCCCACACCCGCATCTCCTCGCACGACATCACCAACTACCTTGCCTCAGCCCTCCCTAGCTGCAATTATACCCGTTCCTGAGCCTGAGGTGCGCCCCTCGAGCCCGGGTTACCCTCGTGAGCCTGGCGGTCGTCTTCGACCATTGGACTCTGGAGTTCAGAGAGTGTCTGGTTCTGCACCTAGGCGCCCCGCTCGCAGCATCACGAGTGGTGATCCCGGCACAAAGGCCCTAGGCCTGAGTGTCCGCACTAAGTACACATAGGTACATCCAGCATGTCCTGTAGGGCACGACCTTGTCACTCGCGAGTTTCATGTCGCTTGTGATGCAGCAGCCGATCATGTGGTCATGAGACCTAGCACTGAGGTGTGCGCTCTTGCCACGAAGAGCTCTCCCTCTATGGCGCATGACCCGGGCACACTGAGGGAAGCTCTCTCGTCACAGGATGCTGACGCTTGGCGTACTTCTTGAGAGGATGAGCTTTGCGCCATCCGAGAGCACGGAGTTTACGAGCTAGTCGACCTTCTACATGGGAGGAAGGTTATTCAGGTCAAGTGGTTCTTTCGCAAGAAAGTGAAGCCGGATGGCTCATTGGAACGCCACAAGGCTCGCTTGGTTGTCAAGGGGTACTCTCAGATTGAGGGCATCGATTACACTGACACCTTTGCCCCTGTTGGCCGCATGACCTCAGCTCGAGCTATGTTAGATGTGGTGGCTCAGCATGACTGGGAACTGCACCAAATGGATGTGAACAATGCGTTCCTCCATGGCTCTCTGAATGAGGAGATTTACGTGGCTCAGCCACCCGGCTTTGAGGACGGTGACAAGGTCTGGCACTTGCGCAAGTCCTTGTACGGCCTTAAGCAGTCTCCTCGGTGTTGGAACCAGGAGATCACTGGCATCCTGACTCGTACGGGATATGTACAGAGCGAGGCAGATCCCTCTCTTTTCATCCAACGGACGCTTGAGCAATTCACCGCCATCTTTGTCTATGTCGACGACCTTCTGATCGCGTCTCCTTTTGTGGAGGCCGTGAAGGAGGCCAAGGCTGTCCTCCAAACTGCCTACAGGATGAAGGACCTTTGTCCTGTAGCGGTGTTTCTTGGAATGGAGATCGTGTGAGACGGCAGACGTCGTACTCTACTAGTGCATCAGGCCCGATATGCACGTGTTGTGGGGGAGAGCTTCAACGACCTCCTTGGCCCAGTTTCCACGGCTTCCATACCTCTCACGCCTGAAGGGCAGGATGCTGTGAAGGTGGACGATCCCACAAAGCTGGGGGAGACAGTGGATGTGACCCTGTAGCTCGGTCTCATCGGATCTCTGATGTACCTGGCCACTACCACACGTCCTGACATCGCATTTGCTGTCAACCTCCTTGCCCAGGTTTTGCAAGCTCCACGCGCTAGAGCCCTTCACGCGGCTGTGCGAGTGGTGCGGTACGTGGTCTCCACACCGTACCTCGGACTCTGCTTTCGCCGGCAGTGTTCGGTGGTCCTTGATTGCTACACCGACATCGACTGGGCCTGGAGCCCAGATGGACGCAGTCGCACAGATTACGTCTTCCTGCTCGGTGGGACTGCTGTGTCCTGGCATAGCGGGAAGCAGGGCTGCATTGCATGTAGTTCATCAGTGTAGGTAGCGGCAGAATGCCGACATGTCCTCACTACTGAGCCAACTCAACTGTCACAGCAATCACGACCATGGTGGAGCAAGAGGTCGGTAAAAAACGTGCTTGGTTAAGTGGCAAGAGTGAGTAACGAGAGTAAGAAGCCAGTGATCTCTTAGTCGCGGTTGAATGGGCCACCCACTCGAAGAGTTCGAAATCGGGTCCACTCGCCATCCCGGGGTCGAACCAAACCGGTCGACCAAAAGGCCGCCGTGGTTTCTCACACCTCAAAGCGACTTAGTGTGTGGCCCCGCGGGATCAGCAACCCGGGTAATAACAAGACATCAAGCATTGCATGCAAGGTACAAGAAACCACAAACCACATTGACCACGAGCGTATGTGGTGCATGCATCTCTCAGTGTATCTCTCATGTTTTATCCATCATATGGCTTATCACCAAATGTTTGGAGCAGCACAGTATAAACCTCAACTGAGCTGAGCATGGTAGAGCCCACCGATCTTGCACCCGGCAGAGAAGCCAGTGATGCATGGCTCCATATCTTCAGTTATGCTTAGTCACCTGCAGAACTGGTGTGTGTGTGTGTGAATGGAAGAAGTCAATAGGTCACTTGCGTGTTTGACAGACAAACTAACACTCCCCCATGACCTACAGCCGAACAACCCATACACCACACGAAGGAATGAGAGACAGACAAAGGACTTCAATTCAGCCAGGAGCATGGTGTGCACGCAACAAGCCAATTGCATGCACAGCTGCCTTGAACATCCCTCCGCTCAAAGCTTTGGTAAGGAAGTCTGCACGCTGTTGACGTGTGTCGACCCAGACGATCTGGACCTCTCCTGCGGCAATGTGCTCACGTACAAAGTGGTGCTCAATGTTGATGTATTTTGTGCATGAATGATTCATGCCATCATGCTCAGCAATTGCCTTGGTGCTCTGATTGTCTTACCACAACGTGATGGAGCGGATGGGCACGTGCAGCTGTTGTAGCAAGCGAGAAAGCCAGACACTCTCACACGTACCTGCGCCAAGGGCAACATACTCGGCCTCACTGGAGCTACGCGCAACACAACCTTGCTTACCGCTTTTCCACGAGATGGTGGTTCTACCCACGAGAAAGATGTAACCGGTGCGACTACGAGCATCTGCATCGTGGGCCCAGTCACTGTCAGTGTAGCCATCAATCACCACAGAAGGTTGTGATCTATAGCACAGTCCCACACGCGCAATGGACAGTGTATAGCGAACGACACACAGTGCGGCCTCGAGGTGCTTCTATCGAGGTTGTTGGGAGAACTGAGCAAGGAAGTTGACCGCAAAGGCCACGTCCGCTCTAGTAGTTGTGGCAAGGTACATGAAAGACCCAATCACACTGAGGTAATCGGTGACATCGACAGTCTCCCCCAGCTGAGCCAGGTCAAGTGACTTCAGAAGACGCTGCCCAACTGGTGTCATGGGTGTCGACATAGTGGGAGTGTCAGCGAGCATGGAGGTGAAACGCTCCCCCAGGCTGCGAATGTAGGCAGCCTGATGGACGTGTAGTGTCCGGTGCGGACGGTCCCGCTCAAGCTCCATGCCCAGGAACACCCGAGCAGGACCCAAGTCCTTCATTTTGTAAGTGGACTAAAAAAGGTCCTTCATAGACTGAACTACAGAGGGACTGGGTGACGCAATAAGAAGGTCATCCACGTAGACCAAGACTGCAACCAAGGGCTGCGAAGGTGCACTCAGAAAGGGCGCAGGGTCAACTGTGCTCCGACGGTAGCCACCCTTCTCAAGGGTGGCCAAGATCACCAGGTTCCAGCAGCGAGGAGACTGCTTGAGCCCGTAGAGGGCTTTACGCAGCCGTCAAACCTTGTTCGTGCCATCCGTGAACCCTGGAGGCTGCACCATGTAGATCTCCTCGTCAAGGCGTCCATGCAACAATGCATTTTTGACGTCCATCTGTTCAAACTCCCAGTCGTGCTGGGTGACCAGGTTCAAGAGAGCCCGAGCTGTGGTGTAATATCCCACAGGTGCAAACCTCTCATCAAAATCGACGCCAGGGATCTGGGAGAATCCCTTGACGGTGAGGCGTGCCTTGTACCTGTCGACGGTACCGTCAGGCTTCAACTTACTTCGAAGAACCCAGCGAGTTGAGACTGCCTTGCGGCCAGGGGGAGGTCAACAAGCTCGAAGAACTCATGCTCATTCAGGGCTGTGAGCTCCTCCTGCATGGCCTTTTCCCAGAGGTCTGCATCAGCTGACTCCCTTGCATGGCACACTGTAGTGGGTTTAATAGGAAGTGAGGGAAGACCGTTGGCCGCAAAGCATGCGGCGACATAGCTGGCGACTGAAGCATCCAACGCACTGTGGAACTCATGAGGGACAATTGCATAGCCCACTGCAGAGTTGGGGTGGACCACGCCCACCGCAAGACCCAGTGCATCAAGGCCAGCTTGTCTGGCGGTGGAGTCAGTTGCAGTGGGAGGGACACTAGAGCGAGTGCGATGCTGAGAGGGTTGAGCAGACCGTGTGGCCGAGTGCTGTGGAAGTGGACGTAGCCGCCCCCCACAAGTGGAAGGCTCAGATACGGCCGGGGGCACATCTGTGACCGGCGGTGTGACCGTCTCACCAGAGACCACAGGTGACTGGAGAACGACTGGCTATAGAGGCGATTCAGCCACAGAGCCGGGAGATGACTGTGCCACGGCATCAGCAGAAAATGGTGAATTGCTGAGAGGCACCGACACAAACTGAGAGGATGAGGAAGGGGAAGACGTTGTGGAAGGGTCGGATGAGGATGGAGGCGGAGTGCTGAGGAGGGTGTTAGAGAGAGACACATCAGGTGGGTCTGAAGTGGAAGGAGCCGGAGCAACAGGAGAAGGATCGGCGAGAACGGAGGCTGGAAGAGAACCACCCCCCCCAAGCCGACGGAGCGAGGACAAGGAAGAGGGTGGAGCAACATGGGACAGGTCTCGAGGAAAGACGTCCTCGAAGAAGAGGGCGATACGGGACTCAACAACGCGGGCACGATCGGGGTCCCAGAAGCGCCAGGCTTTGTACATGGCAGAGACCCCGAGGAAGGTGCACAAGCGAGCACGAGGACTAAGTTTGTCGTCACGGACGTCATCGGGAAGCCAAACGGCAGCGACACAGCCCCAGACGCAAGCGAGGCGAAGGTCTGCACGACGATCAAACCAGTGTTTGAATGGGGTGACATGGCGTGGGAGGGGACCGTGCAGAACACGGTTCTAGACCCACGTCATGTATGACATGGCTTCAAAAGAGAAAAGGGGTGGAAGGTCTGAGGCAGTGAGGAGAGTGTGAACTCCATCAGCAAGTGTCCGGTTGCATCGCTCAGAAACACTGTTTTATTGGGGTGTGTAGGGAGCAGTGGTTTCGACATTCACACCGTGAGAGGACAGGAAGCAAGAGGTGGGACCAATGAATTCACCGCCACGGTCACAACAAAAGATACGAAGGCGACGACCACAAGTGACTTCAGCCTGAGGGATCCAGGATTCAAGAGTGGGGAAAACGTCACTCTTTTATTTGAGAGCAAAGACCCAACGCATGCGAGAAAATTCATCTGTGAGACAAAGTGCATAGCGCCCCACACCTCCAAGAGAGTCATGAGAGAATGGACCCATGACATGAGCATGCAACAAGTGAAGAGGATGAGAAGTGTAAGACTCTGAAGTGGTGAATGGGGACCGATGTATCTTGCCCTGAGCACAGTCAAGACAGTCAGGGGGACAAGGAAATGGGAACGTGGCAGCATCAAGGCTATCGGCGGGGAGAACACAAAGCAAGCTGTCTATGGCTGCGGTATGGATGTGGCACAGGCGACGGTGCAGCATTTGTGCATGAGCGGGTGAGTGAGAGCGCGCGACATGCACATGGACAGCTGTGGCAGGAGACGGTCCAAATGTGGGGACGTGGAACAGACGATCATAGCGTGTGCCTTGTAAGAGAATGCGACCGGACGTGCGGTGAGAGACAGAAGCAATGCCATGACTGGACGACAAGTCCATGCCCTGATCGTCGAGTGTCATAACAGAGAGCAGACTCAGCTCGAGCGATGGAACGTACAGGATATCTGGCAAGAACAGTTCCCCCCTTGGGCCAACGAAGCGTACAACACCAACCCTTTGGACTGGGAGCAATTGGCCGGAGCTTGTGCGGACAAAGCGGTCAGAGCCAACAGGACCAAGGGAGACAAAGGGCATGCGCGACGAGGTCATGTGGTGGGTGGCAGCTGAAACAAGGATCCAGAAGCCACCCGATGCACGAACAGTGGAAGGATCACGACTCACTGCGGCGAGGGCTGCATGACAAGAGAAGCGCTGACCACAGGCTGCAAGGCAACGAGGCAAACGCACTGACTGCCACTGTTCAATCCATGAGACATCGGGGGGCGAGCAACCGAGAAAATGACTGGACAAACAACCACGTACTGCCATGTCACCTACACACGTAAGAGGCTCCGACCCAGAGCCTTCACTCTCACCTCCTTGATCACGAAGGTGGCGCTGATGAACAGCGTGGGACAGTGCTGCGTCCAACTGGCGCTCATCGTCGGGGGGGTCCGGCATGATGACCACCCCAGAGGTTGGGCGATAAGATGAAGACGCCCAGCTGGGTGGAGAGTAGGCACCGGATGGCGGGCCGTAGAAGATGGGCCCACCATACCCTGGGGGCCAACCCCAGGGGTAAGGGAGAAGAGGTGGAAAAGCAGTGGTGGTGTATACGGCAGCGTCGGTGACAACGGGTGCCCCTCGTCTAGAGGAAGCAGAGGAAGAAGCGGATGAGGCCACGCGAGAGGTGCCACTGGAACCACCAGAAGAGCGCGCCCAGTGAGCATGCATGGAAGAGGCAAGGCGATCGTTGTCCGGTGGTGACGGGCACTTGGGTGCAGAATGGCCGACGGAGCCGCAGTTCCAGCACATGACAGTGCTAGAGGTGGAAGGTGAAGAGAAGGTGTTGTTTAGTGCCCTTGGCCTTGCCACGGCCGCCTTGGCCGCCAGAGCCCGAGCCGCCGCTGCCCTTGTCGCGCCTATGACCACGCCCCCCCCCACTTTGGTTAAGAAGAGTTGTGGCCGAGGTGGAGGGAGAAGAGGAGGAGGTAGAGGAGGATGATGTGGAGGGCAGTGTTGTGGTGGCCGTCGCAACTGCTGCACGGTGAATCCGTTTGTTTTGAAGGGCACTCCACCAATCAGTAAGGCGTTGGGAGGTGAACTCCCAAAGGGCTCCAATGCCTGGTGGAGAGTCAGCAGGCACTGGCTCGGCTGCAAGCCTCTCAAGCTCAGAGGCCTTCACCGCCCTGAATATGTAAGAGAGTTCAGGAATAAGGCCATTGAGGATGGAGAGAACAGCGGGTAGTTGGCCAGGCGCCGCCTTGTCAAGATCCTTCAAGAGACGAAGGCTGCGGCCCCAGTAGGCATCCGCAGTCTCATCTACACACATGGAAAGTATGTTGAACTGTACAATGAGGACACTCTGTGCGGCATGCCCAGTGACAGTCGTGCGTCGCTTAATGAGAGCATAGGCACCGACCGGGTTGGTAGGGATACGGCGTGCATTATTAGCGTTATATGACCCTATCACATCAGTGACATCATCAGGTCCAGCCCGAATGAGAGCACGCACAGCCCGAGCAGACTCAGAGTCAGTGGGTACAAAGGGAGGATTAGCATCGGGGTTGGGTACATGATAGTACTCCCAGAGCTGCTCACCTTGTGCCCAAGCACTGAAGCGAACTTTCCATGAAGCGAAAGATAGGTCAGGAGTGGAATGTGGTTGCACTGAATCAAAATCAGGTTTGCGTAGGGAGGGTTTTGGAATAGCTTTAGCTACTGTGGCTCCAGCTTCTGCCGCAGTAGCAAGTGAGTTGGAGGACAGAGAGCTAGAGGTGTTGGTAGCGGAAGCAGAGGAGGTGGAGAATGTAGTAGCAATGTCAGCAGCGGCTGACGCAACAGGTGTAGTGCGCAATACAGGTTGCAAGTGGTTAAGCACGAGATCAACAATGTGGTCGGCGAAAGTATCCTGATCGCCCTGTTCCGTGCGCAACTTTTCTTCTGCAACACGCTGTGCAGTGAGGGCTGCTTGAAGAGTAGCACGTTCTTTGCGCAGTTCTTCCTACATTGCCGCAAACTGGTCATCGTCAAAAGGCATGGTGAGTGAGAATCACTCAAAAAAATTCGGCAGTGTTTCCCTTGCCCTAGTGGGCGTGGAAATTAAGGAAGAATGAAGCCTGGATGAGTGGAGCAAAAGGACAGTGTGAACAAGGGAGCACGGCCACAAGAGGAGAAAAGGGGAGGAGCAAGAGAGGCATCCAAGCAGCAGGGGGCTGAAGCTCACCAATGCTAATGCAGTAGGGCAAAAAGTGGTGGCAATGCAGCTGCTACAGAAGCAGCAAGAACTGCCACTAAGGACGAGGTGGTGATGATGAGACACGCAACCCCAGCAAGTGCAGAACCTGTGAGGGTGGAGAAGGCCGCTGCTGTTGTGATCGTGACACGGATATGAGAACCAAACGAAGAGGATGCTGGAGCAGAAGACACGTGGGAAGTGGAGACCTGGATGGAGGCGTCGGCGCTGGAGAGGGCAATGGATGCTGAGGCTGTTGCTGGTGCGACTGTACTAGCTGCTGCTGCTACCTGTGTGGCAATGTTGACTGTAGCAGCAGCAAGGGGACCCTCGTCAGAGGCTGCTGCTGCATAGGTCTCAGCAGCTCTGCCAGCAACAGTACTGGCAGGTGCACGTGCAGCACGTGCTGTAGCAACAAAAGTAGATGTGACAGCAGCACAAGATACAAGCGTTGCTTCCAGAGTAGTCAGGATATCAGGTCCAGGCGATGCAGTAGCAGCCAGAGATGCGGCGGGAGACACTGAACGACTCGAGGCTGCCTCGGCTTGCTCTGTTGGGGCTGCCATTGTAGGTGGAGCCAATGCACCTTGAGTAGCGCGCTGACGTTGCCGACGTGTTCTACGGGAAATGGGAGATCTTACCAGAGATGAGGGGTGACGTCGTTCACGTGGCGGCCCCGTAGTTTGTGCGTTTTGAATGGTCGGTGAGTCGTCCGAGGCTGACTGGCAGTAGGCCGCGTACACTGTAGCTTCTTCATGCGCCTCGTCTTCTGTGGAGTTGTAGTCTTCCCCGGGGTAGTACCTTGGGCAATCACAACGGCTACGAAGACGTACCCACGCTGCGATATCCGCCTCCTCCTCATGGCGGTCAATGAGCTCGTCAAGGCGTGAGCAATCACAAGCCCCCTTTGGAGAGGTGGGGACCGTTCTGGTGTTCGGTGGTGCAGCCAAGATTGCAAGTGAGGCCGCAGAGGCGGCCGATGATGCTGCTGCTAGGTCAGATGAGGGAGAAGAGGAATTGCAGGGCAGAGAATCTGCGGAGCTGTGGAGCTATTGAGAGATGATCAGCCGTGGCAGGAGAGCCGTGAGACTACAGTCAGGAGCACCGTGGTGCTGCTGTGATGCTGAAATCCTGGAAGCACGAGGGGAAGCGCTGCAAGATGACAGGCGAGCCCGCAGATGCGGCTGCTGTTGCTCAAGAGAGAGAGAAACAGAAGAGCCTGCTGGGCTCCAGAGCTATTCAAGACACAGCAGACTGGAGGAAGCACACCTGCTGAGATGTGCTGGGATCAGGACCTCTGTGAGACCGCCTGCCAGCAGCATTGCTTCGCTGCTCACTGTGATGCCTGAAGCGACGAACTGCTGACCTACAGTTGCGGGGAGTGCGGCGGGCCGTTGCGAGAGTGCAGTTGTAGGGACAGCGCCGAGCAGCGAGGCAGCAAAGTTCTGGTGCCGAGGGACTGAGTCAGCTGAGACAGGAGGCTGTTGGACTACAGAGCGGAGGCGAGAGGCACTGGCGGGCGGAGGTGTCACGAGCATCCGCGAACGTGCAATTGTGGACGTTGCGGGTGACGAACCACAGTCCACTGTGGATCGCTTAAACGGAGGGTTCTCTCCCTCATTCTCTGATACTAGTAGGTAGCGGCAGAATGCCGTCATGTCCTCACTACTGGGCCAACTCAACTCTCACAGCAATCACGGCCATGGTGGAGCAAGAGGTCGGTAAAAAACGTGCTTGGTTAAGTGGCGAGAGTGAGTAACCAGAGTAAGAAGCCAGTGGTCTCTTAGCCGTGGTTGACTGGGCCACCCATTCGAAGAGTTCGAGATGGGGCCCAGTCGCCACCCCAGGGTCGAACCAGACCGGTCGACCAAAAGGCCGCCGTGGTCTCTCACACCTCAAAGCGACTGAGTATGTGGCCCCGCAGGATCAGCAACCCGGGCAATAACGAGACATCAAGCATTGCATGCAAGCTACAAGAAACAACAAACCACATCGACCACGAGCGTATGTGGTGCATGCATCTCTCAGTGTATCTCTCATGTTTTAGCCATCATATGGCTTTTCACCAAATGTTTGGAGCAGCAGGGTATCAGCCTCAACTCAGCTGAGCATGGTCCAGCCCACCGATCTTGCACCCGGCAAAGACGCCAGTGATGCATGGCTCCATAGCTTCAGTTATGCTCAGTCACCTGCAGAAATGGTGTGTGTGTGTGTGTGTGTGTGTGTGTGTGTGTGTGTGTGTGTGTGTGTGTGTGTGTGTGTGAATGGAAGAAGTCAAGAGGTCACTTGCGTGTTTGACAAACAAAATAACAATCGGAGGCAGATTATGTTGCTCTGGGTACGGAGGCTGCTGAGGCGATATGGCTGCAACGCCTGTTTCTTGAGCTTGGCCTGTCAGTACCCGCCATTGTGCTTCATTGCGATAACCAAAGTGCTCTTGCCATTGCGGAGAACTCAAGTGTCTTCCATGCTCGTATGAAGCACATTGTGGTTGAGCATCACTTTCTGTGTGATCTGGTGGAGCGACACGTGATCTCCGTCTTTTGGGTTGGCACTGACATGCAACGTGCTGACTTCTTGACGAAGGCACTGGCACGCGGAAAGTTCCTGGTGGCCATTCATTCTGTTGGACTTCGCTCCTTGCCTGAGAGTGGTTGAGTGTGGGGTGTGATTGTGTCCGTGTCACATTTGTCATTGCACAAGTTGTTGTACTCGTCTCAGTACTACACGTGTATGGACATGCGTACCATCAAGTCATGGGGGAGTGTTGTGTTTTGTGATGTTCCTGTTGACCTATACAGTTACTATGACCACTCGGCCGTGTCCATACTCGTGCAGATCCCTAATGCAGACCCTAGTGGCACCAGTGTGTCATGTGGTGGCGGACTACCAGCCTAGAGCTAAGCAACGACCGTTCCAAAGCTCTGGACGCTACCCGGGACTGTTGTTGTTTGTGATGTTCCCATCGACCTATGAAGTTTACTGTGACCACTCGGCCGTGTCCATACTCGTGTAGATCCCTGATGCGGACCCTGGAGGCACCGGTGTGTCATCTGGTGGTGGACTACCATCCTGGAGCTGATTGGCGACTGTTCCAGAGCTCTGGACGCTACACGGGACCTCCTGCAGTTTTTGTGCAGCACGTAGGAGTTTATCAGTGGACTGGCCGTCGTTTGCATGTTTTTGCATTGTGTGATCACCGTTCGATGCCGGATGCATGCATGTGACTAGTCGTAGTGTCCAGCTTTTGATCTTGCACGTCTAGGTTCAGACGGCGTAGCGTTCTGATATGTCTGTGCAAAGTTACAACCAAAACAGTGGTTTTGGGCCGGTTTTAGGACAGATCTTGCACTGCCGCGTGCGACACCCGCCATGCGCCGCGGCAGGTTCTTATGCCATGGACCTGTCATTTGTCATCTCTCTGGGCAAATGCTATTGAAGCATTCTGACACTTTCCCTTGTGTCTCCTAGCCAGACCCTTGCCGTTGTGTGCACGACTCGTGACTGCCGTCACCGTCTGACAAGGCACTGACGGCCAGTTAGCGGCTGTGTCGCTAGGATGCTTCCATGCATCTTCTCATGGTATGAGAGCGGTGAGAAAGTTCTCACCGAGCTGTGCAGCAGAAACGCAGCTGAGCAGCAGCAGTGAGAGTCACCGCTGCAGCAGATCCACAGGGACCTATCGACGACGACAGCGGATTGCCGTCGACGTCGCTCACCATCACTACGTGAGATTGCATCAGCAGCTGCTGCTAGTGGTAGCAGGAGACAGCTGCAGTAGACTAAAGTCACCAGCAGCTGCAGACATTGGCACATGCAGCAGCAGCAGCACTGAGCAACAGCAGTAGCAGGGCGGCAGCAGCGCGCGGCGGCAGCAGCAGCGTGTGGCGGCAGCAGCACAGCAACAGGACGTAGCGGCAGCAGCACAACAGCAGAGCAGCAGCAGTGGTAGCAGCAGCGGTGGCAGCAGTACAGCAGCAGCATATTAGAAGTGGTAGCAGCAGCGGCGGCAGTAGCAGCGCAGCAGGAGCAGCGGCAGCAGTGCGCGACTGTGGTAGCATTGTGCAGCAGCCGCAGCGCGCAGCAGCAGCAGTAGCGCGCAGCTGCTGCCACGGCCGCGCACGCAGCCGCCAGGTGGCTGTCCCGCACGCAGCAGCATGGCTGCTGTTGCAGATGACACCGCAGCAGCAGCAGCAGCTGAGCGGAAGCTGCGCGGAGGCTTCTGCTCACCTTCCGCGCGGCTGCTGCGGAGCGGCGTCCGCTCGCGCGCAACAACCGCGGAGGTTGATAAAAAAAAGGGGGGGAGGCGAGCTGACGTCAGCATATTTACTTGCTGACATCATCAGGTCTTGTTGGCATCAGCAACTTCCTGCTGATGTCAGCACTTGCCTTAGTGAAATTTTTGGTCGGAGGGTCAAAGGTTACCAGCGTTTCAACTCCTCGAGAAACGCTCACGTTTCTGGAATTCGACCACATTTACGTCTCGGCCCATAATGAGCGGCACCATGGCCCCGTCCGACGAGAAGGGAAAAAGGGTACTAGATCCCTCTTCTTCCTCCTCAGGGGTCATGAGCCCACGTTCGCAGGCCATTGAGGACCTGCGGAGCCAGCAGGACGAGATGCGTCGCTTGCAGCGGGAGCAGACTGACGCCATCCGTACACTCACCGAGCTTCTTCGAGCACATTCCAAGACTCCACGACAGACTTCTGAGGGAGCGGTCGGGGTTGCACCCTCTACACAGAAGTCAGCTTCAACACCAAAGACAGGAGCTGGAGCTGACCCGCCACCTCTTCATCCTTGGGACGAGGATCCAGACATGCCAGGCATGGAGTGCAACTCCCCCGAGGGCGAGATTCGTGTGCTTCAGGAGCGTATCCGCCAGCTTCAGACGAGCTCTCGGCCCCCACACACATCCCGCTTCCCGGAGCTTCGATCGTCGCCCGACCTCCACCCCAGCGACTTCCCTCTTCCTGGCGTCTTTCCCATCCCTCGTCCTTCCCTGCCTGTGGTTGCTCTCCCTACTGAGCGACAACCCAAGGACTTCCAGATGCCGTCCCCACGGTATGTCAGCGAGGACGGCTTTGACTGCTGGGAGATCCTCTTTCAGGTCTAGGCCACTTCAGAGGGCATGTGGCCCTACTACCACAGTCCGTATCAGACTACGGACCGAGCTTGGGTGCTGACAGCGGCTAGGGCGATGCGCGGACTTCTCTACGCCATGTCGCGCGAGACCGTTGTCGACATCCACTCGTTCCTTGGCGAGGCGGGCACAGGCACCGGCGCTGATCCACGCGAGGGCTGGGACCTAGCATTGTCCCTGCTTGCTACAGAGACGCACGCCACCCGCGGCGCGCACATCCGTGCCTTTCACTCCCTTCGCCAGGGGCCTGCCGAGCCTGCATCCGACTAATGGCCACGCACCATGCGCATTTACACGCGCCTTGGGACCACAAGAGGTACACAGTTGTGGGCGCTCCACACGATCATGCTCAGGGTTTGCCTTGAGTACACAAACATCTTCACGTGGTACAACGACACCGTGCTCGAGCCTTTCTCTGCCTCACTACAGCTTCTTCCATCGGCGCACCAGCTTTTCCTCCAGGTGACGTCCCCCCATGTGGCAGCCGTGGCTCATCACAAGACCTCCATTGCTGTAGCAGTCGTTGCATCACCTCCGACGCCCCTCCTGCAGACTCCTTCTCCATCCTCTGTCCCGTCCTCCTCCTCCCCTTCCACCCCGATTACACCAACTCAGACACAGGGTGTCGCGGCAGTAGCACAGGGGAAGAAGGGGCGACGGAGGTCTGGCTCGGGCCAGCAGCAGCCGTAGTAGCAGCTGTCATCGGGCAGTAGCAGTGGACGCTCCGTTCCTTGCTACAACTGTGGAGGCGCCCATCGCTACACCGAGTGCCAGCAGCCGCTTAACTGGGCACGGATTACTCGCGTGCTCCAGGCTGCACACGCACTACGGTCTACGTCGAGCATCACATCCCCCGGATGCGCGGCGACAACGACTGCAGCAGTTCCCGCTTCACCACTTAAGACCAGCGGCGACCCAAACCCACGTGACCGCACCATCGTCGAGCTCCGATACCTTCTGGCGCTTCACTTTCAGGGAGGTACGAGTGTGTTGTCACAGCCGGGTGGTTCAGAGACTGTCTGTTCGTCTGTTCTTGTGGCTCGGGATGACTCGTATGGGGGGCACAGTCCGCATGTGATGACGATGGGCCTGACTGCACAGATTGGATTCATGAGTCTCACCTTTGTGCCCTTCGTCGTTCCTCCCCACCTGTTGCCCAGCGTCCGTCCGAGGCTGAGTGTTCCGTTGCCCGCTGTACAGCGACATCCTCTAGTCGTGATCCCGGTGCCACTTGGATCATCGACTCTAGTGCCACTCATCACGTGACCTGTCGTCACAGTGATTTCGTTGTTCTCGGCCCTGTTGCGTCTCTTCGTTCGGTCCGCACAGGCTCTGGTCAGTCCTTGCCAGTCCAGGGTGTTGGGGTCGTCTGTTTTGATGGTCTGTCTGGCCCCCTGTATCTTTCCGAGGTGCTGTTTGTGCCTGACCTTGAGCTCAGTTTGCTTTCCGGATGTGCTTGCACACTGATGGGACTCTCTGTGGCGCACACTCTTGAGTCCGCGACTGTGACTGCTATTGACACTCGTAGCCTTGTCCTTCGTGCCTCTGTTGTGGATGACCTGTATCGTGTCTCTCGGACTTGTGCTCCTTGCTCCCCCTCCCCTTCCGCTCATGTTTTTGTCATGGGTGTGTTGTCACCTGAGCACCAGCGATTGCTTCATCGCCACCTATGTCATGTAGGCTTCGACACTGTGTCGAAGCTCATTCGGACACAGCCCGCCCTCGGTCTTGACACGGCTTCTTTTGAGAAGCCGCCCAAGACCGACTGCCTCTTTTGCGCTCAGGGTAAGATGCATCGTTGCACCCACCCTGACTCCCATTCACGCGTACTTCGCCCTCTCGAGTTAGTTCATTCGGACCTTCTTGGTCCCCTACCTGTCGAGTCTCTGTCTGATCGGGGCCGATACGTCCTGACCTTGACTGATGACTTCATTCGGATACGGTGGGTCTACAGCCTGCACAAGAAGAGTGATGTCACTCTCGCGGTTCGCCTCTGGCTAGTGATGGTTGAGCGTCATTCTCGCCACACGCTGCACACCTTTCGCTCGGATCGCGGCGGGGAGTTCCTTGGCGAGTTGGACAGCTTCTTCGCCGAGCACGGAATTTTTCATCAGGTCTCCGCTCCTGCTACTCCTCAGCAGAACGGTGTTTCTGAGCGTTGGAACCGCACCATGGAGGATGCGGTCCGAGTACGGTCTTCCGGAGTCATTCGCTTTTGAAGGCTTCGCCTACATGACTTGGGTCTGGAACCGCCTCCCGCACGGTGCTCTTCCGGACCACGTCACACCGTATGAGCTCTGGTTCGGCCACCGTGCTGACTTGCGCCTCGCTCGCGTCTGGGGATCCTTGGCTTCTGTGTGGTACACAGAGGACCAGCAGGGGTCCAAGGTCTCACCGCGGGGTCCCTTGTGTGCCTTCGTCGGTATCTTCCCGCAGTTGAAGGCATGGCATTTTTGGGATCCTACTCGTCGTCGCATTGTTGAGTCCCGCGACGCGCTCATCTTTGAGTCCCTCACCTACCGTGATCTGACTTCGATCACGTCGCTGTCTGTCACACACGTTCCCATGTGTGAGGTTTCTCGACGGATGGGGGAGTCTGCGCCTGCGAGCACCGATCGCCAGGCTGATGTGTCCGTTCGAGCTCCCTCCACTTCTCCGGCGCTTGATGACCCAGCGATCATCATTGTCGGTCCAAAGATCTCTCCAACACCGCCGGCTTCTAACCCTGTTTCTTCACGCCCCACTGGTACCCATCATCCTGTACCTGTGCGTACTCCTATGACCGTACCTGTGTGCGATGGCACTCCTGCCTCTGTGTGTGAACTTGCCTCACTTGCTCCTACTGTCACACCGAGCTCCGTGTCTCGCACACCCGCATCTCCTCGCACGGCCTCAGTCCTCTCCAGCTGCGATTGTGCCCGTTCCTGAGCCTGAGGTGCACCCCTCGAGCCCGGGTTACTCCTGTGAGCCTGGCGTTTGTCTTCAACCATTGGACTCCGGAGCTCAACGAGTGTCTGGTCCCGCACCCAGGCGCTCCGCTCGCAGCATCGCGAGCGCTGATCCCGGCACAAAGGCCCTAGGCCTGAGTGTCCGCACTGAGCACACAGAGGTACATCCAGCGTGTCAAGTAGGACACGACCTCATCACTCGCAAATTTCATATTGCTTGTGATGCAGCAGCCGATCTTGTGGTCATCAGACCTAGCACGGAGGCGTGCGCTCTTGCCATGGAGAGCTCTCCCTTTATGGCGCCTGACCCGGGCACACTAAGGGAAGCTCTCTCATCACAGGATGCTGACGCTTGGCGTGCTGCTTGTGAGGATGAGCTTCGCACCATCCGAGAGCATTGAGTTTACGAGCTAGTCGACCTTCCACCTAGGAGGAAGGCTATTCAGGTCAAGTGGGTCTTTTGAAAGAAGGTGAAGCCGGATGGCTCACTGGATCGCCACAAGGCTCGCTTGGTCGTCAAGGGGTACCATCAGATTGAGGGCATCGATTGCAGTGACACCTTTGCCCCTGTCAGTCGCATGACATCAGCTCGAGCTCTGTTCGGTATAGTGGCTCAGCATGACTGAGAACAATGCATTCCTCCATGGCTCTCTGGATGAGGAGATTTACGCGGCTCAGCCACCCGGCTTTGAGGACGGTGACAAGGTCTGGCACTTGCGCAAGTCCTTGTACGACCTCAAGCAGTCTCCTCGGTGTTGGAACCAGGAGATCACTGGCACCTTGACTCGTGCGGGATATGTACAGAGCGAGGCAGATCCCTCTCTCTTCATCCAACGGACACCTGATCGATTCACCGCCATCCTTAAGGGTGCACACCAAATCCTAGGATTCGTGAATCATATACGTGAACCTGGTTCTGGATCTGGATCCGCGAATCCGAATCCACCTCATAGATTCGAACCGGGATCCCCGAATCCCGCGGCAAACTGGGGGGGGGAGGGGGGGGAGAAATTCGTGTAAAGTGCTCGCTCGACTCCTTCAGCCAGCCTAAAAGTTGGGACATCTATTGCCAGAATCCTCGCGACAGGCTGTCGCGAGGATTCTGGCGATAGGTCTGGCTCCGTGTTGCTGTCGCGGAAATGCTGGCACTTTTTTTATCTCCAGCTCATTGGTCCGTAATCCTTCCAACCAATGGGAGATCGAGAAGTCCCACCGTGGGACTCCCACTGTGGGAGGGAAAAAACGTGCAATCCGTGGCAAGCATGTGGACACGGTTGAGCCATGGATGCCTCCGATGGCACCACAGGCGCCCATCTGGCAGCGTGAGTATTGGTTCTCTGGCTTCTCACGCCAGGGCATCGGTTATAACATCGGCGGTCGATACGTGGCTGCCGTCCAATGTAATGGATGACACTGCATCGGAGCATTGCTTAACCAGTTGTTGATGCAAATGCATCGGCTATAATATCGGCTGTCAATACGGGAACTGAACCATCACGGGTAGACAGATTTTGCCCACCTAGGTGCGAATGGCATCCAGTTTGGCGTGCAAACCTACAAAAAGTGAGTGCCGAAACAAATACTCGGACAGCATGACGTGGTACGGTATCGGTTGAAGTACAAAAAGTCGGGTGAAAGTTTCCCGCCAACTATAGGTTTGCATCGCTTCTCACCCCGCGCAACACTATTTCATACAACGCAACTTCTCTGAACAATGTCTATTCTCTGCGGACGGATGTGGACAGACGGGAGGGACTAATGCACACCGTGGAAACACACTGTTCTAAGGTACACGATGAGTGTCCAGCGATCGACGACCCAGATTCTGTTGGGTAAGAACAATCGATGGTGGACACATTGTATTTTTGTGTTTATTTCCTCGATTGCAGGAGGACTTCTCTAAAACAACCGCAAGACTATAGGTTTTGTTCCCATACGGACTGAGGAAAACAGGACCTAGAGTCCATTTTCAGCCCGTCAATCGCGTAAGCAGCGCGTGCCGTCACCGACAGCACACGCCCGAGTAGTGATCGGTCGCCGCCGGGGACTCGCCGGCCTCTCGGGCGACCGATCACTGATCGGTGACCAGTCACAAATCACTGATGTGGTAGTCGCAGTCATCCAAGACTTCGCCAGAGTCGGAGTCCTGACCCTCTCGTGGGCCACGAGAGGGTCAGGAGGGCATTCTAGAACTGAACCACCATGGCAGACGATGCTGCCATAACTTTGACCGCTACGGCGGAGGAAGAAGACGACAAGGATGACGAGGAGGAGGAAGTTGGGGACAAGCGAAAGTTGGGTGGCAAGGAACCGAGTGTTGTTTGGCAGGTGTTCACGAAGTTTTTGCACCCGACAAAAGGACATCGCGCACAGTGCTCGCTGTGTTCCAAGGACCTCTCCAACAACGACGGTGCCACCTCAGCGCTGTGGAAGCACCTGCGTCTCAAGCACCGGACGCGGTATTTGGAGCTGAAGGAGGAGGAAGTAGCCTCAAATTTCAGAATTGTCAGCGCCAATGTTGCGAACGTAGCCGCTGAACAGGGGGGAGCAGCAGCCGCGGTGGTGGTGGCGGTGAATGCCCAGAACTCGGTGATCGGTCGGGGGGTGGCTGCTGTTGGTGCAGTGTTCAACAAGCTNAGGAGGAGGAAGTTGGGGACAAGCGGAAGTTGGGTGGCAAGGAACCGAGTGTCGTTTGGCAGGTGTTCAAGAAGTTTTTGCACCCGACAAAAGGACATCGCGCACAGTGCTCGCTGTGTTCCAAGGACCTCTCCAACAACGACGGTGCCACCTCAGCGCTGTGGAAGCACCTGCGTCTCAAGCACCGGACGCGGTATTTGGAGCTGAAGGAGGAGGAAGTAGCCTCAAATTTCAGAATTGTCAGCGCCAATGTTGCGAACGTAGCCGCTGAACAGGGGGGAGCAGCAGCCGCGGTGGTGGTGGCGGTGAATGCCCAGAACTAGGTGATCGGTCGGGGGGTGGCTGCTGTTGGTGCAGTGTTCAACTAGCTCTACTTCCAGAGCTGCATTTGGAAGCATTTCATATACAAGAACTGCAGCTTCCTGTCGATGGAGAGCAACTGGCTGCAGCGTGCCTTCTGGCATGGGAACCCGGCGTGCGACCTCCCTGGTCGCATGACCATCAGTCGGCAAGTTGTCATAGCCGCCACAGCATTCTGCAAATGCATCAGGAAGATGCTCGCAGAGGTCACGTCGGCCATCAACTTCACAACAGACGGGTGGAAGGGCGACAACGGGATGAAGTACCTCGGCGTGACTGCGCACTGGATCGCCAACTTTCAGGTGATGTGTCATGGAAAGTGTTCAGATTTGTGTGCAGTGCAGGGTGCTGGACAGATTTTGCAGGCTGCTGGTCAGATTTGTGAGCAGTGCAGGGTGCTGGACAGAATTTATGTGCTGTACAGAATTTTGGATGGCAGCTGGACAGGTTCTCTAGGCTGCTGGACTGAATTGTGTGCAGTCCAGGGTGCTGGACAGGTTTTCCAGGTTGCTGGTCAGATTTGTGTGCAGTGCAGGGTGCTGGACAGAATTTGTGTGCTGTAAAGATTTTTGCATGGCAGCTGGACAGGTTTTCCAGGTTGCTGGTCAGAATTGTGTGCAGTCCAGGGTGCTGGACAGAATTTGTGTGCTGTACAGATTTTTGCATGGCAGCTGGACAGGTTTTCCAGGCTGCTGGTCAGAATTGTGTGCAGTCCAGGGTGCTGGACAGAATTTGTGTGCTGTACAGATTTTTGCATGGCAGCTGGACAGGTTTTCCAGGCTGCTGGTCAGAATTGTGTGCAGTCCAGGGTGCTGGACAGAATTTGTGTGCTGTACAGATTTTTGCATGGCAGCTGGACAGGTTTTCCAGGCTGCTGGTCAGAATTGTGTGCAGTCCAGGGTGCTGGACAGAATTTGCAGGCTGCTGGTCAGATTTGTGTGCAGTGCAGGGTGCTGGACAGAATTTGTGTGCTGTACAGATTTTTGCATGGCAGCTGGACAGGTTTTCCAGGCTGCTGGTCAGAATTTGTGTGCAGTCCAGGGTGCTGGACAGAATTTGCAGTCTGCTGGTCAGATTTGTGTGCAGTGCAGGGTGCTGGACAGAATTTATCTGCTGGTCAGAATTTGTGTGTTGGACAGAGTTTTCGTGCTGGACAGAATTTGTGTGCTGGACAGAATTCGTGTGCCAGACTGAATTTAAGAACATCATTCAGGCTGCAACCTGCCATTTTTTGTGCTGCATTGCGTTTCATTGTGTTGCAGGTGAAGACACTTGCACTCTCCTTCCCCACTATCCCCGTCAGCCCCAACGCACAGAACACCTTCGACGCGCTAGCAACGGCACTGAAGCAGTGGGGGTTGTTCGACAGGATGTTCTGCCTAACTGTTGACAACGAGTCGATGAATGACGCAATGATCAACAACTTCATCATCCCGTGTGCGGAGTCGTCGCTTTTGCCAGAGGGCCACATCCGCTGCCTGGGTCACATCATGAACCTGGCGGTGAAGGATCTGCTGGGCCACCCGAGGGTGGAGACCATCGTCTCCAAGGCCCGTGCCGCCGCAGTTTTTGTGACTCGCTCCACTCCGAGGGAGCAGTCTCTCATCAACGCTGCAACAGCAGCCAACGTGAAGTACCTCTCACTCCACCTTGACACAGAGACGAGGTGGAATGCCACCCTCGACATGATGGAGCGCGTCCTCATCCTCAAGGACGTGCTTCCGGCGTGGCTTGACGGCTACGGCAACGAGGGAGAGCTCCTCAAGCCAAGCCACGACAAGTGGCGCCTCATAACCCTCCTCGTTGTGGTGCTCAAGCCGTTCAAGTCGTACACCAATGACATGAGCGGCTCCAACTATCCCACCCTGAACCTCGTCATCCCGTTTTTTGAGTCGATGTTGGACAAGGTAGCATCGTGGCAGGTGAAGGCGATCATGGCGCATGACAAGAGCAAAAGGAGAGGAGCGGCGGGGAGGCTGGACGCCAAGGAGCAGCTGCTGTTGGACATCAAAGATGCATTCAAGGACGTGGAAGACAAGCTGAAGAAGTATTCTCAGCTCCTCACACCCCGCCACCTCCTTGCAACTGCTGCAGACCCCCGCTTCCGGCTCAGGTGGTACGAGCGCACGCACAAGCTCATGGGCTTACGCACAGCAGCAGACTTGCACGGCAAGGTGGTGTCGCTGTTGCGTCCCTACCATGAAAGGGTGGTACAAGCGCAGGAGGAGGCAGCGGCAACGGCAACGGCAGCAGCAGATGCAGCAGCAGCAGATGTTGCATCATCCACTGCAGGCACTGGTGATTCTCACAGTACAGAGTAAAGCCAGCAGAGTCAGCAGAACCAGCAGCAGGGAGGACAGCAGCAGCAGCAGCAGCAACAGCAGCAAGGGTCTAGTCTCTCAAGTGGCACACGTCAGCTTCGTCCGCGTCCTCCACCACCTACGGAGGATGATGCGCTGCTGGAGGAGGCCTTAGCAGATCCACACTGTGATCTGTTTGACGAGCCGGAGGCACCTGCAAAGACATCGGAGATGTCATCGCTGGAGGTGGAGGTGGATTTGTGGGCAAAGCTGCCGAGGAAAGCAGGGAAGTGCAAGGTGCTCCGGCACTACATGAAGGTTCAGAGACAGTTCCCTACCTTCTTCCTTGCTGCAATGGATGTGCTTGCGGTGCCTGCAACCTCCACTCCTTCTGAGCGTTTGTTTTCGCTTGGCAGGCATGTGATCACCGATTTCAGGCACTCGCTCGCGCACTTGACGGTGGAGAACCTCCTCACAATGAAGAGTTGGATCAACGAGCGGTCCCTGCTTGACTTCCCTGTCTCTCCCCATGG
>SZWC01004415.1:135432-152710 GCA_023375785.1 Penium margaritaceum
ATGTTGTAATACATTCAAAGACATAACTGTGCATCATGTGGATGTCTTGGCGGAGAGCCTCTCCGCCACAGCTCCTCTCCGGGAGAGCAACTGTGGTGCGGCCAATCATTGGTGTAGTGGTGCGTCGATGTGTTGGTGCACTGAGAGTTGTGAATGTGTTTACAGTGAGACAGCAAATGGTGGAGAAAAAATGCTGGGAAAAAAAGACACGGATTTGGTGCAGACACCAAAAACACAGGGCATGTCTGGAAGATTCGTCCAAGATTCGTGAATCCTAAGGATTCGCGAATCGATGCCAGACCTGGATTCGGATTCGCAAATCCGGATCCTATCTGAGATCCGGGAATCTTACCCGGTGTGCACCCTTAGCCTTGGTCTATGTCGACAACCTTCTGATCGCGTCTCCTTCTTTGGAGGCCGTGAAGGAGGCCAAGGCTGTTCTCCAAACTGCCTACAGGATGAAGGACCTTGGTCCTGCAGCGGTGTTTCTTGGCATGGAGATCGTGCAAGACCGCAGACGTCGTACTCTACTACTGCATTTGGCCCGATACGCACGTGTTGTGGGGGAGCGCTTCAGCGACCTTCTCGTCGCAGTGCCCATGACTTCCACACCTCTCACACCTGACGGGCAGCATGCCCTGAAGGTTGACGATCCCACACAACTGGGAGAGACAATGGATGTGACCCTGTACCTCCGTCTCATCGGATCTTTGATGTACCTGGCCACTACCACACGTCCTGACATCGCATTTGCCGTCAACCTCCTTGCCCAGATTTTGCAAGCTCCACGCGCTAGAGCCCTTCACGCGGTTGTGCGAGTGGTGCGGTACGTGGTCTCCACACCGTACCTCGGACTCTGCTTTCGCCGGCAGTGTTCGGTGGTCCTTGACGGCTACACCAACAGCGAATGGGCCTGGAGCCCAGATGGACGCAGTCGCATCGGTTACGTGTTCCTGCTCGGTGGGACCGATGAGTCCTGGCGTAGCGGGAAGCAGGACTGCATTGCACGTAGCTCATCGGAGGCAGAGTACGTTGCTCTGGGTGCAGGGGCTGCTGAGGCGGTATGGCTACGGTGCCTGCTCCTTGAGCTTGGTCAGTCACTACCCGCCATTGTGATTCATTGCGACAACCAGAGTGCTCTTGCCATCACGAAGAACTCTGGTGTCTTTCATTTGTTGGTTTGTGTGGCTTCCACCAGTCACGACTGACGCCGATGCATTACCCATATACCCATGTTGGCGGTATATGATAAAGGAGGGTGTGACGAAACGATGAGCCTCCGGAGTGCCCTGAGACTTCTCCAGCACCTACTACAGCGCCGGCGAGACGCGGTCGATGCGTTCCGGTAGCCCTGTTGGCTTCTCCGGAGTCAGGAGAGTTTTCTCGGTGGGTTGAGACCCGCGCACCTGGTGGACTGTACCAGTGCGACGAGGAGACCCGGTGGTTGTACTAGCGCTTCCGATGTTCGGAAAGCTGTTTTGGACGTCTGGAGGCTGATTTCGAGATTTTCTAGCACTGCTCGTATTTTCTCGCCGGTCGAGACCCGGGCACTCAGTGAGCTGTTCCGGTGCCTCGAGGAGACCACCGTTATTGTTATAGTGGTGTACGCAGTGTGTTCTCCCCGCTCACTTGTTTGGGTTCAGCCGGGGTGACGGGGCCCGATGCGGCTTGCTGCCGGCGTCCCTACTTACGCCTGCTAGGGGCTCATTTGTACTCTCCTTGTTCTTTTATATTCTGCGTTCCGGACTTAGCCAAATTCGGGCCGTCTTGCATTGCACTCACACACAGAGCTCATGTTCATTATTGCATGGGCCTGCACGCCCTAAAATATTTCCAATTTGGCATCATAGCGCAGGGGGCCGTGTGAGCAGCAGAAGCAGCAGTAGTGGGCGGAACGCAAAGAGAACCCGCCACGTGGCGCCACGCCGGCAGTAGCGTGAGGGAGCGTGAAACGACTGCACGTGAACGCCACAGGGGCGGTGAGCCGCGAACAGCAGCACTAGCGACTGCGGCGGCAACAACAATAGCAACAGCAGGCGAAGCATCCACGACAGCTACGGTGCCACACAGCAGGAGCACTAGCAGTTGCGTAGCCGCTCAAAGCAACACCAGCTGCAGCAGCGCATCAGCCGCTGCAGCAGTGGCGTCAGCAGCAACGGCATATAGCAGCAGCAGTAGCAGCCACTACAGTAGCGGCGGTAACAACAGTAGCATGCAGACGCGACGGCAACAGCAGCAGCGTGCAACAGCAACAGCAACGGCGACAGCAGCAAGCAGCAGCGGTGGCAGCAGCAACAGCAGCGGCGGTAGCAGCAAGCAGCAGCAACAGCTGTTGTGCAGAGCAGCAGCAGCAGCAGCAGAAGCAACAGCAACAGTAGAAGCAACAGCAGTAGCAGTAACCGCAGCAGCTGCACCTGCCACTGCAGTTGCTGCTGCCGGTGCGAGGAGGGCCTCGCAGCCCTCCTCTGAGTAGGGGCCCTCTTAGGGGGCCCGTCAGCCCCATTCGCCCCCCTCCCCTCTTCTCGAGGGGGCCCTCTGAGGGCTCCGTCAAGCCCCTCCGAGGGGGCCCCTCGGAGGGGCCCGTCAGCCCTGTCGGCTCCGTCGGCCGACCGACAGAGGGGCCGACGGCAGAGAGGGGTGGACCCCCTCCCATTCCCTCATAGCTCCCTCCTCCCCCCCCCCACACTCGCTCACTCGCTTGCTCGCTCGCTCAGCGAGCGAGCGAGCGAGCGTGCACGAAAGGGAGGGCCAGACAAGCCGGACACCCCCCCTCCTCCTTCCTTATTTTCTCCGTTCGTCCACCTTAGGGGCAATCGAGAAAAGGGGAGGGGGTGAGTAACAAAAAATACGAAAAGGGGTACACCTGGAGGCGAGTGGAAAAGGGAAAAAAACGAGGGCTGAAAATGACAAGAGGGGAAAGCGAAAAAAATGGGGGAAAGTGGAGGGTGAGAGAAAAAGAAGAAAAAAAGGGGGCAATTGAGAGGAAAAAAGGGAATCGTCCAACTACTACCGCCGCACCAGCAGCGGCTTTCACAGCAGCAATAGCAATAGTGGGCGGAGTTGCAACGACTACATAGTGCGGCGGCTGCGCCAGTGCTTGCAGTTTCGCCTTCTCAGCCGACAGTGGATTGTGCGTCGGCGGCGATCTCCGCTTCGAGACGCATCCTAGACCGGCATCTTCCTGGGGCCCGTGGATTGGTGTGTGCACGTCACTCCGTAGGATCGACGGCGGATTCGGGTCTTTCCATCTCCGAGGGCTGGATCATCTACCGCTTGGAGCACCAGCCACACCTGCAGCCGCCACCCCTTCTCGTCATGGAGCAGTCTTTGCTCTATTAGTGGCAGGAGCATTAGTAGCCGCAGTTAGTCAGACTCTAGTCTCCGGGCGTACTGTGGTAGTGCAGCTCGTCCCGTCTGGTCACGTTTGCTGACCCGGACGCTGTGACCTCGAGGAGTGACAGTACCTACTGGCCTCATTCTCTCCCGTGGCTTGGTGTTTACCACCGGGAGTAGGTGTCCTTGGTACCTATCCATCGTCCAGTGCACGAGATGAGTGCATGGACATTTGAGCAGGCGCCCTGCGCGTTCGCCTGTTACTACAGTGGTGATGGACGTCATGGTTGGCGTCGCTGTTGGACGCGCCCTCCCGGCTGGCATCCACCTTGGCTTCAGCCTCGTCCGAGCATGTGTCCTCCACAGCATGCGGATCTGCCAGCATTGGTAGATCCCCTAGCTCGACCTCTAGCGACCATATTCGCCGAGATCCACGACCTGAGGCAGATGGTGCAGCAGCTTTGTGACCTCGTTGTCACCGAGCGTGCTTCTACTCCTCGTTCATCGACGGCCTTCTTAACCACATCTCCTTCATCCTCACTTTCTTCCTCATTCGATGGTATACCTTCAGCTTCACCTGTCGGCCTGTCCCAGGCTGCCACCATCCTCTCGATCCTCCACTCTCCTATGACCATGACGCCACCTCGCGATGACATGTCTTCATGCAGTCGTTCCAGTCGTGTGTCCCCACGGCGTCGACGTTAGCGCTCCGCACACCGTCCTTGCGCCGGTTTGGATACATCCTCCACCTCCTTGGCTTCCGTTGCAGTACTTGTCCAGGGGGAGTGTGGTCGCCGCGCATTGCCTGTTGTGACCATAGTGACAGGATCCGCACTCGTGCCGGGCCGTGGTGCCCAAGCGACAGCTCAGGCAGACTCAGATCATACCGTGACAGCACATGGCATGGAATCTGATCTCGACATGGCGTACATGGTAGAGACTTGCCTGTCATCGTCTGGCCTGGATCCAGATCTTCCACATCAGTAGGTGACATCAGGAGGAGCACATGCACGGCGTCCCTGGGCGGTGCCAGTCACAGCTCCAACCGATGGGGGCCCGGCGGTGGCACAGGAGTCTCGTACAGAATGGGATGCGTCTACTGGACTTTTGGGGGAGAGTGTGCAGACGACTCACACCATTCCGGTGGGTATTGGAGTACTTGAGACATGCATGTCATCGAGGTCAACATCTACGCTGGGGTAGTAGTCGGACATTCTGCAGCAGTAGGTTGCATCAGGAGGAGTGCGGGTCCCACGTGCCTTGGCGGTGCCACTCGCGACTCCGATCGGTAGCGACCTGGCGGTGGCACAGGAGTATCGTGCGAATCGGGATGTCCCATACAGATGTCCGGGGGCGTTGGCGCACGGGACTCACACCAGACCGACAGCGGTCGCAGTGCATGAGCAGAGTCCGCCGGCTGGTCCTTTAAAGGTTGAGGCATTCTTGAGAGCAGCAGTTCTCAGAGATGTCGCTGGGACATATGCTGCAGCAGACACAGTAGGCTCATCTACGCTACCTGAGGACCAGCTTCTGCGTGAGGAGTCGTCCATGTTCCTACAGTGTCCGGGTTCCCGTACACACGACGGAGCAGCAACATACATGACGGAGTCAGATGGTGGTCCTCACTCTATCATCAAGCAGGTGGCAGCGACTAGCCTTTCCGGCGAGACAGTGTGTGAGCGCCAGCTGCGCTTGCTGGTCGCCTTGACGGGCATTGTCAAGCCGGAGTCCTGTACACATGTGTCCACTACGATGGAAATCAAGGACACTGGAGAAGATCCGTACACGCAAATGGAGTCACCTCGTCAATAGGAGCTGAGTTCAGCCCCTTCGTGTTCACCTGTTGGTAACCGTGCTGATCACATCGACGCTGAGAGTGGCAGTACCTGCACGGACAACATTTCCACATGCTCCACGGACTCTGACAACTCCTCCTTCTCCTTCTCTCTCGGCATGCGACCCCTCACTCCTCGTATGACAGAAACGAGCTGTGGTGTAGATGCGACACCTGCAGCTGCATCCGATGTTGCAGCATCTCAGTACATTGCGAGCTTGGTTGACCCCCGAGAGGATGCAGCAGCATCGGCTCCATCGTCTTCAGCAGCAGAGATGCAGATAGAGCTGTACTCGCGAGTTCTACAGTCTGCATGTGCAGCATCCATTGAGGTTGAGTTTATGCTACACAAAGCAGACGTGGGCCACCTCCACATGTCTGAGGCAGATTACGCCGACCTGCAACAGCATGTAGTGATGTTGTAGCGGGAAATGATGGAAGCACGTGAGCGATTCTCAGAGCAAGAGAGCATCACTACTATCGGCACGAGCCTTCCGCCACCAGCATCTGGCACACCCACACTCGAGGAGGATCTTGTAGCAGCTCTGAGTATGACATTCGACGGAGACACTACCATAGGAGAGCTGAACGTGCCTTCAGTTTCCTCCATCGTCGCTCCTGTCGACTCCGTCATCGCTCCTCCTTGTGCGGCTGACATCACGCACCTTCGTCTACCCGACTCAGCTGCTCCATCGTCACCTTCGTCCATGAGTGGTGATCCGGTTTGTCGCTCCAGCCCTCTTCTTCTGGCCATACACTCCTATGCCTCAGGGTGCTCTATCTCGCCTCGGAGGCTAGCTCCGCCACTTCATCCACGCTTGTGTGCTGCTCGCCCATTCCCTTTCCTTCGGTGTACACAGATGCATCACGGTAGAGCGGACAGAGGAGAGACTGTCAGTTGGGACCCTTGCCAGTCACGTGAGGACTGGTACACTCCAGGTGATGCAGATTGACGTGAGGAGCCGGAGACACTACTTCGTCTTTGAGAATGGGAGCCGACTCGCACGTGACCGGGGGAGCTATCTCTGCATGATGGACACACCACATGAATCATCGCCCAGGATCAGTTCAGCTACGATATCAGCATCTCCACCGAGGACATCACTGCCAGGTTCATCTGCCCAGGGGGGAGTGTTGTGTGGACCTCGACCTGAGGCAACGTCATGGGAGATGCATGGCGAGGTCCATGCGATGCTGTGAGCATCTACAGCATCCGGCATATGGCTCATGCTACGTGCCTCCACAACTGCATGTAGATGGTAGCACATTGTTGGTCGAGATCCGGACACTTGGTACATTGTACCAGTGTCACGAGGAGACCATGTGATCGTGTGTCTTGGTGTGTGGCTATACTGCGTGTAGCATATACATGCGGGTCTTAGTGGTCGAGACCCGGAAACGTGGTGGGTTGCACCCGTGTTACGAGGAGATCCTCCCATGATCATGTGTTTGGATGATGATGATGCTATTGTATTGGATTGCTTGTAGCGGTCGAGACCCGGGCACTGGTACCGCCAGTATGACAAGGAGACCATCTTGTCGTCTGACATGTGTATGATGTACATTATATTGGTTTGTGTGCGTGTGCATCACTCCTCTCATGGTCGAGACCCTCACACTTGGTGGGATGTGCCAGTGTCTAGGGAGACCATAGTTGGGTAGCAGACCTGTGTGTGTGTGGTTTACTGGTGCACATTGTGGTTTGGCATACGTTGTTTTTCCGTGCCTTCATTCATTTGTTTTGGCGTGGACGGCTATGTCAGCCAAGGGGAGTGTTGGTTTGTGTGGTTTCCACCCGTCACGACTGACGTCGATGCATTATCCATATACCCACGTTGGCGGTATATGATAGAGGAGGGCGTGACGACACGAAGAGCATCCGGAGTGCCCTGAGACTTCTCCAACACCTACTACAGCGCCGGCGAGACGCGGTCGATGTGTTCCGGTAGCCCTGTTGGCTTCTCCAGAGTTAGGAGAGTTTTCTCAATGGGTTGAGACCGGGCACTCGGTGGACTGTACCGGTACGACAAGGAGACCCGGTGGCTGTACTAGCGCTTTCGATGTTAGGAAAGCTGTTTTGGACGTCTGGACATTGATTTCGAGATTTTCTAGCACTGCTCGTAATTTCTCGGCGTTCGAGACCCAGGCACTCACTGAGTTGTTCCGGTGCCTCAAGGAGACCACCGTTATTGTTTTAGTGGTGTACGCAGTGTGTTCTCCCCGCTGACTCGTTTGGGTTCAGCAGGGGTGACGGGGCCCGGTGCGGCTTGCTGTCGGCGCCCCTACTTAAGCCTGCTAGGGGCTCATTTGTACTCTGTCCTTGTTCTTTTATATTCAGCATTCCAGAATTAGTCAAATTCTTGCCGTCTTGAATTGCACTCACACACAGAGCTCATGTTCGCTATTGCATGGACCTCCACGCCCCAAAATATTTCTAATTTCATGCTCTTCCGAAGCACATTGCGGTTGAGCACCACTTCGTGCGTGATCTGGTGGAGCGGCACGTGATCTCCGTCATTTGGGTTGGCACTCACATGCAGCGTGCTGACTTCATGATGAAGGCACTAGCACACGGAAAGTTCCTGGTGGTCATTCGTTCTGTTGGACTTCGCCCCTTGCCTGAGAGTGGTTGAGTGTGGGGTGTGTATGTGTCCGGGCCACATTTGTTGTTGCACTCGTTTTTTGTACTCGTCTCAGTGATGCGCGTGTATGTACATGCGTACCATCGATTCATGGGGAAGTGTTGTGATTTTTGACGTTCCCGTCGACCTGTACAGTTTACTGTGACCCCTCGGCTATGTCCATACTCGTGCAGATCCCTGATGCGGACCGTGGAGGCACTGGTGCATCATCTGGTGGCGGACTACCATCCTGGAGCTGACTAATGACCGTTCCAGAGCTCTGGACGCTACCCGGGACCTCCTGCAATTTTTCTGCAGCACGCAGGAGTTTATCGGTGGACTGGCCGTGGGCCTGATTTGCATGTTTTTTCATTGTGTGTCCACCGTTTGATGCCAGATGCATGCATATGACCAATCGTAGCGTCCAGCTTTTGATCCTGACGTCTACGTTCAGACGACGTAGCGTTCTGATATGTCAGCGCAGAGTTACGGCCAAAACAGTGGTTTTGGGCCGGTTTTAGGACAGATCTTAGACTGCCGCGTGCGACACCCGCCGTGCGCCGCGGCAGGTACTTATGCCATGGACCTGTCATTTGTCATCTCTCTCTGCAAATGCTATTGAAGCATTCTGACACTTTGACTTGTGTCTCCCAGCCAGACCCTTGCCGTTGTGTGTACGACTTGTGACTTTCGTCACCGTCTGACCAGACACTGACGCCCAGTCAGCGGTTGTGTCGCTAGGAAGCTTCCATGCATCTTCTCAGGGACCTTTTGTAGTTTTTCTGCAGCACGTAGGAGTTTATCGGTGGACTGGCCGTGGGCCCTATTTGCATGTTTTTGCATTATATATACACCGTTTGATGCCGGATGCATGTATGTGACCAGTCGTAGCGTCCGGCTTTTGATTCTGCACGTCTAGGTTCAGACGGCGTAGCGTTCTAACATGTCTGCGCAAAGTTACAGCCAAAACAGTGGTTTTGGGCTGGTTTTAGGACAGATCTTGCACTACCGCGTGCGACACCCACCGTGCGCCGCGGGCGACACCCGCCGTGCGCCGCGACAGGTGCTTATGCCATGGACCTGTCATTTGTCATCTCTCTCTGTAAATGCTATTGAAGCATTCTGACACTTTGCCTTGTGTCTCCTAGCCAGACCCTTGCCGTCATGTGCACGACTTGTGACTGTCGTCACCGTCTGACCAGGCACAGACGCCTCGTCGGCGGCTGTGTCGCTAGGAAGCTTTCACGCATCTTCTCATGTACACCAACCGAGAGGTCACAGTAGGTTGTGTGGCAGTGCACAGTGTTGTGATGCAGTCAGACATACACAGTTGTACAGTTGGTTGTGACCACTCGGCCGTGTCCATGCTCGTGCAGATCCCTGAGGCGGACCCAGCTGGAGACGGAGTCCCCTGAGGTGGTGCTCCACCCGCTGGAGGCAGCCTGGTAGCCTACCTGGTGTACCGGAGGGTTGCCACGACCTAAGGACTGCGTTTGGAGACATTCAGGATTTTCTCGGTGGACAGCCCTGCCAGGATGATTTGCATGTTTGTTTTCTTACACTCTCCGGCTGCTACCGGACATAGGCGTGTGACCAGTCGTTGTGTCCGTCTTTTTGTCTTGCATCCGTAGGATCAGACGGCACTCCGTTTGGACGCCTGTGCGCAGAGTTATGGCCAAAACAGTGGTTTTGGGCCGGTTCAGGCCAGACAGGTGCCGCCGCGTGCGCCACCCGCTGTGAGCCGCGGCAGCTGTTTATGCTGTGGACCTGTCATTTGTCAACTCTCTCTGCACATTCACTGCAATGCAGCTTCTGAGACTTGTCTTGTCTCTCCTACTCTGATCCTTGCTGTTCTCGCACCCGCTTGCATGCTAGTGCGTTAAGCTGACTGGTCTGTGCTGCCACGTCAGCAGCAGCATTGCTAGGAAGTTGTGGTGAATCTTCTCATGGTATCAGAGCAGCGAGCCAGAGCTCACACAGCTGCGCAGCAGAGACGAAGCGTTTGCAGCAGCAGTGAGCGACAGCAGCACCAGCCCTGAGTGGCAGCAGCAGCACATCCCACCGCAGCAGCAACGGGTCCTGTGAGGGGGGCCACCACCACGCAGCAGTGGACGCGGCCACGACAGCCGCATCAGTCAACACAGCCGCGGCCTCTCCACCCACGGCCGCAGCAGACGTGGCCGTGACATCAGCCGCGGAAGCAGCAGCGGCGGCGGCAAAAGGGAGCAGCTGCGGCAGCAGCAGCCGCGGTAGTGGCAGCTGCCGCAGCAGCAGCGGCAGCCGCAACAGCCAGCAGCGGCAGCAGCAGCCGCGGTAGCAGCCAGCAGCCGCGGCAGCTGCCAGCAGCCGCAGCAGCAGCCAGCAGCGGCTGCGGCAGCAGCAGCAGCAGCCGCGGCTACTACAGAAACAGCGCAGCAGTAGCAGCGCAGCGCAGCAGCGGCAGCGCAGCAGCAGCGCAGCGCAGTAGCGGCAGCGCTGCAGCAGCGTAGCAGCGCAGCGCAGCAGCAGAGCAGCAGCAGCGCAGCGCAGCAGCATCAGCAGTGGCAGCGACGACGCCCGCAGCCCACTGGCAGCGCTGCCGCGGCTGCGCAGCAGCAGCGGCAGCGCAGCGGCAGTAGCGCAGCGCAGTAGCGGCAGCGCTGCAGCAGCGTAGCAGCGCAGCGCAGCAGCAGAGCAGCAGCAGCGCAGCGCAGCAGCATCAGCAGTGGCAGCGACGACGCCCGCAGCCCACTGCTGACGTCAGCAGACCCCTGCTGACGTCAGCGGTGAGCACGCTGACGTCATCACAGACTTGGTGGAATTTTTTACAAAAAGTCAATTTTTGCCAGTGTTTCAATTCCTCGAGAAACACTGACAGTTCTGTGTTCGGACGACTTTTGCACCGCCTCAGCATGGAGTCAAGCAGCTCCAAGGGCAAGGAGCCGGAAGACACCGTCACGAGCGGGGTCCGCAGCCCACGCTCAAAGGCAATTGACTTCCTATTGGTGGAGCAGTCATCGCTCCGCCAGCGCCAGGATGAGCAGTCAGCGATTCTGCGGCAGATCCGCGATGCCTTGGTCTCTCTGTCTGGGACACCGGGACATCAGCCCGGGAACGAGAGAGAGGCAACCCCATCAGGCCAGGAGTCTGCTCGTCCCGCTGCCGCTCCTGCGCAGAGACAGGAGTCCATTGTCGAGGAGTGGGATCAGGCTCCCCCTCCCACTGGGGAGGATGCGCTTCGCCGGTTGATGGAGCAGATGAGTAGCCTGCGCATTGAGACGCTGGCGCCCAGTCCGAGGGGACAGTAGCAGCAGCAGCAGCAGCATCCAGAGCGACACAGCAGCAGCAGGTCGACCCACGTCAGGCCTCAGGTGCCGCTGTGGGAGCAGCGTTGATGCCTCTCATGCCTTTCCCACGTCCGCTTCTAGCACCACCTGAGGTCCAGCTCCCCACGGAGCGACGACCTAAGGACTTCGAGACTTCCCCGCCTCGCTACGACAGCAAAGCGGGTTTGACTGTTAGGAGGTGCTGTTTCAGGTATGGGCAGACTCGGAGGGGGTCTGGCCCTACTACCACAGCCAGTACCAGACGGCTGATCCACTCCAGTCCCTTACAGCAGCGCGTGCTATGCGTGGACTGCTGTACGCGGTTCCACAAGAGACAGTGGTCGACTTCCGCCCTTTCCTGGGCGCGCCTGGGACTGGAGCAGGCGCAGACCCGCGCCGCGGCTGGGAGCTGGCGCTGACCCTATTTGCAGCTGAGACTCACGCGACCCGGTCCGCGCGCCTTCGCGAGTTCCACTCTCTTCATCAGGGACCCTCGGAGTCGGCAGCTGATTATTGGCGTCGGGCCATGCGCTTGTACACTCGCCTGGGCACCGAAGGCGGCTCTCAGCTCTGGGCGCTGGACACCATCATGCTGGGAGTGCGCCCTGAGCTCACAGACACCTTCTCCCACCTCGACCAGGATGTCCTCGCATCCATGTCAGACACCCTGCAGCTACTGCCCTGGGCGCAGCGGTACTTCATCCAGGTCGTGACGGCTGACGAGGCAGCCCGCGCGCATCAGCAGGGCGCCATGGTCGTAGCAGCAGTGGGAGCGACGTCCTCTATGCCTTCCACACCATCGTCCGCCTTCACCCCCACCAGCTCCACCTCTCCCTCTCTCGCCTCCTCCCCTGTTGCTCCAACATCCACTGCAGCAGTTGTTAAGGGGAAGAAGGGGAAAAAGAAGAAGGGACCGCAGCAGCCTTCTGGTGGCACCGGACGGGCTGTCCGCTGCCACAATTGCGGCGGACCTCATCCCTACACTGAGTGTCAGCAGGAGCTGGACTGGGCGAGGATCACCCGCGGTCTTCAGGCAGCCCACGACGAGCGGATCCGCACTGGAGCAGCAGCCCGTACCGCGGCGACCTCGGGTGCAGCACCGGCGACAGGCCCGCCGCCATCGGGGGGGAGCACCACCCCGGACCCGAGGGACCAGACCATCACAGAGCTACGTCGACTGCTGGCACTTCGCTCTCAGGGAGGTGCGAGTGTGCTGTCACAGCCGAGTGGTCCACAGACTGACTATCCATCTGTGTTTGTTGCACGTGGTCATGCTTGTGGGGGGGCTGCGTCGCCTGGTGAGGATGAGTCTGACAACACAGAGTGGTTGGATGAGTCGCATCGTCGTGCATTGTCCCGCTGTCCTGCCACACCTGCTGAGCATCCAGTAGAGGCAGCGTGCTCCGTTGCTCGTTGCACCGTGACCACCACAGGTCGTGAGGCGAGTGGCCACTGGATTATTGACTCATGGGCCACTCACCACATGACCTGCGACCGTACCGCCTTTGTCGTGCTTGGTCCTGTTGGGTCTGTTCGGTCAGTGTGGACAGGTTTTGGGCAGTCACTACCTGTTCAGGGGACAGGGGTCGTACGGTTTGATGGTCCGTCTGGTCCCGTGTACCTCTCTGACGTGCTTTTCATGCCTGATCTCGAGCTGAGCCTGCTCTCTGTCCGTGCCTGCACGAGGATGGGTCTCTCTGTTCACCACTCCTCTGATGATGCCACGATCACAACACTTGAAACTTCCACGGTTGTGTTGCGTGCCACTGTTCTGGATGACCTGCATCGAATAGCGCGCTGCTCTGCCCCTGCCTCTTCCCCTTGCTCGTCTGCTCGCGTCTTTGTCACGGGGGTGTTGTCTCCTGACCACCAGCGCCTGTTACACTGGCGCCTGTGTCATGTGGGCATGGACACAGTGTCCAAGCTCATCCGTACACAGCCCGCCCTCGGTCTTGACGCGGCTTCCTTCGAGAAGCCGCCTACGACCGACTGTCTGTTCTGCGCTCAGGGTAAAATGCATCGCTGCACTTACCCTGCCTCCGTCACTCTCGCGCAGCGTCCCCTGGAGCTTGTCCACTCGGACCTCCTCGGACTTCTCCCTGTCGAGTCTGTCGCTGACCATGGTCGGTATGTCCTTACTCTCACGGATGACATCACCCGCATGCGGTGGGTCTACTGCCTCCGCCACAAGAGCGATGCCGCTCTTGCCCTGCGCTTGTGGCTCGTGATGGCTGAGCGTCAGTCTCGTCACTCCCTTCACACCTTCCGCTCTGACCGCGGCGGTGAGTATCTCGGTGAGCTGACCACTCACTTCGCCGAGCTTGGTATCTGTCACCAGCTCTCGGCGCCTGCTACGCCACAGCAGAACGGTGTGTCTGAACGCTGGAACCGCACCATGGAGGATGCGGTTCGCGCTATGCGCGCTGAGTGCGGTCTCCCGGAGTCCTTCGCCTTTGAGGGCTTCGCCTACATGACGTGGGTCTGGAACCGCCTCCCGCATGGTCCCTTGCCGGACCACGTCACGCCGTATGAGCTGTGGTTCGGTCACCGTGCGGATCTCAGGCTTGCTCGTGTCTGGGATTCCTTGGCTTGCGTCTGGTACACCGAGGACCAGCAGGGGTCCAAGGTCTCTCCGCGCGGCCGAATGTGTGCCTTCCTCGGTGTCTCCCCACGCTCCAAAGCGTGGCGTTTCTGGGATGCAGGACGACACCGCATTGTTGAGTCGCACGGCGCGCTGTTCTTTGAGGCACTGTCGTACCGCGACCTGTCTGCCATTCTCACCCAGGCAGCGTCTCACGTTCCCACCTGTGAGGCCTCCCGTCGGCTGGGGGAGTCTGCCCCACAGGGTGAGTCCGTCCGGGGTGCCTTCGAGGTGGGACCGTCGCTGGTCACCATTGACCCGGCTATCATTGCTGTCAGGCCTGTGGTCTCTACGCCTGCCTCGCTTGCGCCTGCCTCGCTTGCGCCTGCCGCGACTGCATCGTCCGCGCCTGCCATGACTGCCTCACCTGCACCTGCCGCGAATGCCTCGTCTCCTGGCTCACCTGCCCCCGCGGTGCCTGCCTCGCCTGCGGGAGCTACACCTGCCTCGCCGGCGGGCGCTGCACCTGCCTCGCCTACGGGAGCTACACCTGCCTCGCCTGCGCCTGCAACGCCTCCCTCACCCACGCCCGCCGCGACCGCCTCGCCCGCGCCTGCCGCGAATGTCTCGCCCGCGCCTCCAGCGCCTGCATCGCCAGCGCCTGCCGCGACTTACTCGCCCGCGCCTGTAGCGTCTCCAGATGCATCGCTTGCCCTCCCTGTGCCTGAGCCATCGGTCAGCTCAGACTCTAGCTACTCCCGTGGGCCAGGTGGACGTCTCCGCCCACTGGCCTCACGTGCATCTCCGACTGCGGTTGCGCCACCCAGACGACGCACGCGCAGCGTGCACAGTGGTGACCCTGGCACGAAGGCTCTCGGCCTGAGTGTCCAGGGTACCTACACGGAGGTGCACCCAGCCTGTCCCATGGGGCACCAGCTGATCGCTGACGAGCACGAGGCTGCACAAGCAGCTGCCGCTGACCTGGTTGTGGTCCGTCTGACCCGCGAGGCGTGTGTCCTGGCCACCCGGAGCTCTCCTTTGGCAGTCCCCGATCCAGACACGTTAAAGGAGGCGCTCTCAGGAGATGATGCTGAGGAGTGGCGAGCCGCCTGTGAGGACGAGCTCAGGGCCATCCGGGAGCACGGAGTCTTTGAGCTGGTCGACCGTCCTGAGGGACGGAAGGTCGTGCAGGCCAAGTGGGTCTTCCGCAAGAAGGTGAAGCCTGACGGCTCACTGGACCGCTATAAGGCCCGCTTGCCTGCCAAGGGGTTCTCTCAGGTTGAGGGGGTGGACTTCACTGACACCTTTGCCCCTGTTGGTCGCATGACCACAGCTCGCGTGNTCACTCTTCATCCGACGGACAGCCGAGCACCTCACTGCCATTCTGGTGTACGTGGACGATCTCCTGATTGCGTCTCCTTCACTAGAGGCCGTGAAGGAGGCCAAGGCGGTCCTGCAGGCCGCCTACAGGATGAAGGACCTCGGTCCAGCAGCTGTTTTCCTCGGGATGGAGATTGTGCGTGATCATCGTCGACGGACACTCCTCATCCATCAGGCACGATATGCACAAGTTGTGGGGGAGCGGTTTGCTGACCTCCTTGGCGCTGTTCCCACCGCCTCGTCATCCATCACTCCCGATGGGTAGGATGCCCTGAAGGTGACAGACCCAGCCGATCTGGGCGAGACTGCGGACGTGACCCTGTACTTGCGCATCATTGGCTCACTGATGTACTTGGCCACGACCACGCGTCCCGACATTGCGTTCGCTGTCAACCTACTCGCACAGTTCAGTCAGTCCCCTCGGGCTCGCGCTCTGCACGCAGCTTTGCGAGTCGTCCGGTAGGTGGTCTCCACACCGTATCACGATCTCTGCTTTCGGAGACAGTGCTCGGTTGTGGTAGATGGCTACACCGACAGCGACTGGGCGTGGAGTCCTGATGGATGCAGCCGCACGGGTTACGTGTTCCTGCTTGGTGGCACCCTTGTGTCTTGGCGCAGCGGCAAGCAGGGGTGCATTGCTCGCAGCTCCTCAGAGGCTGAGTCTGTTGCTCTGGGCGCTGGCGCCGCTGAGGCAGTGTGGCTGCAGCGGCTTTTTCAGTGTTTGGGCCAGTCGGTGCCTACCATCATCCTCCGCTGCGACAACCAGAGTGCTCTCGCGATCGCTGAGAACTCTGGTGTGTTCCACGCACGCACGAAGCACATCGTTGTCGAGTATCATTTCGTGCGCGATCTGGTGGGGCGGCAGTTGATCTCCATCGTCTGGGTGGGCACAGACTTGCAGTGCGCTGACTTTCTGACCAAGGCACTGGCTCGTGGGAAGTTTCTCGGGGCTGTTCGTTCCGTCGGCTTGCGACCCCTGTCTGAGAGTGGGTGACTGTCCGGGTCTCTGTTGAGCACTCTGTGTTGCACCGGCACGCGTTCTACACGTGTATGGACATGCGTACCATCGGGTCATGGGGGAGTGTTGTGATGCTGTCAGACATACACAGTTGTACAGTTGGTTGTGACCACTCCTGGAACCTTCCTAACCGCTTGCCACTTAACTAAGCGTCAGCGCTCAGTCAGTGTGTGACGACAGTCACAAGTCATGCACGAAACTGCAAGGGTCTGAGTAGGGACACGTGCAGAGTGTCAGGAAGCTCAATATGAATATAATTGCAGAGAGAGATGACAACTGAGCAACAATGATCCTAAATAGTTGCTGGCCGCCTAGAGTCGCTAGGGGCGGCGGTATTTTCATTCCTGCTCAAACTGGCCTAAAACCACGGTTTTAGCCGTAACTCACTGCTCAGGTGTCAGAATCACCCGCTGTCTGCACCAAAACGTGCAGAACGATGAGCTCTATGCAACGAACCCACACAAGGTGGGTTTGCATCATCCAGACACGAGTAGCAAGCAAAACAAGGGAATTGGCCAAAACGGCCTGTCCACCGAGAAAACTCTAGAGCACTTGGAACTGCACTAAGAGCACCCATAAATGTACGAGTGCAGTACCGAGACATCAACATGTGCTTTCCACGACAGGAAGCACACACAAAGTCGCAGGTCTCCTCACCGCACCGGTACAGGCTGCCGGGTGCGTGGGTCTCGACCACCGAGAAAACTCCAGCAACGGCAGACCAGCCAGTCTGGCTGTAGAGACGCATCATCTGCGTCACACCTGTCATGTCGTAGCTCCTGGATAAGTCCCTGGACGATCCGGAGTCCTGTCGGGTCGTCACGATCTCCAATGCGGCCACCGCTCACCATCAGCTCCGGGTACACCCGTAGCTGCCACGGCTGTGGCTCGTGACGGGTGGAAGCCACACATACCAACACTCCCCCTGGCTGACACATCCGTCAAGGCCACAATGGCTGAGCAAAGACAGGACAGGATGGTTCGGGAAACCAATCATGACAAGCACCGATCAAGCATGCCACAGCACAGGGTCTCCTCGTGACAATGGTGCATCCCACCAAGTGCCCGGGTCTCGACCATGCACAAAGGCAATCACACACACGTGTCAAACATCATGCAAGAGAGACAAAGAAACAAGGTCTCCGCGTGACTCCGGAAAATGTCTCCGGGTATCCGGGTCTCGACCACATCATGCATGGATCACAC
>SZWC01004416.1:3120-14400 GCA_023375785.1 Penium margaritaceum
GACGACCCAAGGACTTCGAGACTTCCCCGCCTCGCTACGACAGCAAGGCGGGGTTTGACTGTTGGGAGGTGCTGTTTAAGGTATGCGCAGAAGCAGAGGGAGTCTGGCCCTACTACCACAGCCAGTACCAGACGGCTGATCCGCTCCAGTCCCAGACGGCAGCGCGTGCCATGCGTGGACTGCTGTACGCAATTCCACAGGAGACAGTGGTCGACTTCCGCCCCTTCCTGGGCGCGCCTGGGACAGGAGCAGGCGCAGACCTGCGCCGCGGCTGGGAGCTGGCGCTGACCCTTTTTGCAGCAGAGACTCACGCGACCCGGTCAGCGCGCCTTCGCGAGTTCCACTCCCTTCATCAGGGATCCTCGGNCCCGAGCTCACTGACACCTTCTCCCGCCTCGACCAGGACGTCCTCGCGTCCATGTCCGACACCCTGCAGCTGTTGCCCTGGGCGCAACTCTACTTCATCCAGGTCGCGACAGCTGACGAGGCAGCCCGCGCGCATCGGCAGGGCGCCATGGCCGCAGCAGCAGTGGGAGCGACGTCCTCTACGCCTTCCACACCATCGTCCACCTTCACCCCCACCAGCTCCACCTCTGCCTCTCCCACTTCCTCCCTTGCTACTCTGATAGCCACTGCAGCAGCCGTGAAGGGGAAGAAGGGGAAGAAGAAGAGGGGAACGCAGCAGCCTTCCGGTGGCACCGGACGGGCGGTCCGCTGCCACAACTGCGGCGGACCTCATCGCTACACTGAGTGTCAGCAGGAGCTGGACTGGGAGAGGATCACCCGCGGTCTTAAGGCAGCCCACGAGGAGCGGATCCGCACTGGAGCAGCAGCCCGTGCCGCAGCGACCTCGGGGGCAGCATCGGCGGCAGATCCTCCGCCATCCGGGGGGAGTACCACGCCGGACCCGAGGAACCAGACCATCGCGGAGCTACGTCGACTGCTGGCACTTCGCTCACAGGGAGGTGCGAGTGTGTTGTCACAGCCGAGTGGTCCACAGACTGACTGTCCATCTGTGTTTGTGGCACGTGGTCGTACTCGTGGGGGGGCTATGTCGCCTGGTGAGGATGAGTCTGACAGCACAGAGTGGTTAAATGAGTCGCATCGTCGTGCATTGTCCCGCTTACCTGCCACACCTGCTGAGCGTCCAGCAGAGGCAGCGTGCTCCATTGCTCGTTGTACCGTGACCACCACAGGTCGTGAGGCGAGTGGCGACTGGATCATTGACTCAGGGGCTACTCACCACATGACCTGCGACCATACCGCCTTTGTCGTGCTTGGTCCTGTTGGGTCTATTCGGTCAGTGCGGACAGGTTCTGGGCAGTCACTACCTGTTCAGGGGACAGGGGTCGTACGGTTTGATGGTCCGTCTGGTCCCCTGTATCTTATTGACGTGCTTTTTGTGCCTGATCTCGAGCTCAGCCTGCTCTCTGTCCGTGCCTGCACGAGGATGGGTCTCTCTGTTCACCACTCCATTGATGATGCCACGATCACTGCACTTGACACTTCCACGGTTGTGTTGTGTGCCTCTGTTGTGGATGACCTGTATCGCATCGTGCGTTGCTCTGCTCTTGACTCTTCCCCTTGCTCATCTGCCCGCGTCTTTGTCACGGGGGTATTGTCTCTTGACCACCAGCGCCTGTTACTTCGGCGCCTGTGTCATGTGAGCACGGACACTGTGTCCAGGCTCATTCGTACATAGCCCGCTCTCGGTCTTGACGCGGCTTCCTTCGAGAAGCCGCCCAAGACCGACTGTCTGTTCTGCGCTCAGGGCAAGATGTATCGATGCACCTACCCTGCCTCCGTCACTCGCGCGCAGCGTCCCCTGGAGCTTGTCCACTCGGACCTCCTCGGACCTCTCCCTGTCGAGTCTGTCTCTGACCGTGGTCGGTATGTTCTTACCCTCACGGATGACTTCACCGGCATGCGGTGGATCTATTGCGACCGCCACAAGAGTGATGCCACTCTAGCCGTGCGCTTGTGGCTCGTGATGGCTAAGCGTCAGTCTCGTCACTCCCTCCACACCTTCCGCTCTGACCGCGGCGGTGAGTATCTCGGTGAGCTAACCACTCACTTCGCCGAGCTTGGTATCTATCACCAGCTCTCGGCCCCTGCTACGCCACAGCAGAACGGTGTGTCCGAGCGCTAGAACCGCACCATGGAGGACGCGGTTTGCGCCATGCGCGCTCAGTGCGGTCTCCCGGAGTCCTTCGCCTTCGAGGCTTCGCCTACATGACGTGGGTCTGGAACCGCCTCCCGCATGGTCCCTTGCCGGACCACGTCACGCCGTATGAGCAGTGGTTCGGTCACCGTGCGGACCTCAGGCTTGCTCGCGTCTGGGGTTCCTTGGCCTGTGTCTGGTACACCGAAGACCAGCAGGGGTCCAAGGTCTCTCCGCGCGGCCGGATGTGTGCCTTCCTCGGTGTCTCCTCGCGCTCCAAAGCGTGGCGTTTCTGGGATGCGGGTCGCCACCACATCGTTGAGTCGCGCGACGCGCTGTTTTTTTAGGCACTGTCGTACCGCGACCTGTCTGCCATTCTCACCCAGGCAGCGTCTCACGTTCCCACCTATAAGGCCTCCCGTCGGATGGGGGAGTCCACCCCACATGGTGAGTCCGTCCAGGGTGCCTCCAGGGTGGGACCGTCGCTGGCCACCATTGACCCGGCCATCATTGACCCGGCCATCGTTGCTGTCGGGCCTGTAGTCTCTACGCCTACCCCGCTTGCGCCCGCCACGACTGTCTCGCCTACGCCTACCGCGCGTGCCTTACCCGCGCCCACCGCGACTGCCTCGCCTGCGCCTGCCGTGACTGCCTCGCCCGCACCTGCAGCGCCTGCTTCATCCGCACCTGCAGCGCCTGCTTTGCCCGCACCTGCAGCGCCTGCTTCGCCCGCACCTGCAGCGCCTGCTTTGCCTGCCAGGGCTACACCTGCCGCCTCTTCGCCTGCGGCGCCTGCCTCACCCGCGCCCGCCGCGACTGTCTCGCCCGCGCCTGCCGCGACCGTCTCGTCCGTGCCTGCAGCGCATGTTTCGCCCGCGCCTGCCGCGCCTGTCTCGCCCACGCCTGCAACGTCTCCAGAGACAGCACCTGCCCTCCCTGTGCCAGAACCGTCGGTCAGCTCAGACTCGGGCTACTCCCGTGGACTAGGTGGGCGTCTCCGCCCACTGGCCTCACAAGCACCTTCGACTGCGATTGTGCCACCCAGACGACGCATGTGCAGCGTGCACAGTGGTGACCCTGGCACAAAGGCTCTCGGCCTAAGTGTCCAAGGCACCTACACGGAGCTGCACCCAGCTTGTCCCATTGGGCACCACCTGATCGCTGACGAGCACGAGGCTGCACAGGCAGCTGCCGCTGACCTAGTTGCGGTCCGTCCGACCCATGAGGCATGTGTCCTGGCCACCCGGAGCTCCCCTTTGACGGTCCCTGATCCAGACACGTTAAAGGAGGCTCTCTTAGGAGAGGATGCTGAGCAGTGGCGGGCCGCCTGTGAGGACGAGCTCAGGGCCATCCGGGAGCACGGAGTCTTTGAGCTGGTCGACCGTCCTGAGGGACGGAAGGTCGTGCAGGCCAAGTGGGTCTTCCGCAAGAAGGTGAAGCCTGACGGCTCACTGGACCGCTATAAGGTCCGCTTGACTGCCAAGGGATTTTCTCAGGTTGAGGGGATCGACTTCACTGACACCTTTGCCCCTGTTGGCCGCATGACCACAGCTCGCGCGCTGCTTGGTGTGGTCGCTCACCATGACTGGGAGCTGCACCAGATGGATGTGAACAATGCGTTCCTCCACGGCACCTTGGAGGAGGAGATCTACATGGTCCAGCCACCTGGGTTTGAGGACGAGGGCAACAAGGTCTGGCGCTTGGGCAAGGCCTTGTATGGCCTGAAGCAGTCGCCCCAGTGCTGGAACCGAGAGATCTTGCACCCTCACTCAGGCCGAGTACGTCCTGAGTGATGCCGACCCGTCACTTTTCATCCGACGGACAACCGAGCTCCTCACTGCCATTCTGGTGTATGTGGACGATCTCCCGATTGCGTCTCCTTCACTAGAGGCCGTGAAGGAGGCCAAGGCGGTCCTGCAGGCCGCCTACAGGATGAAGGACCTTGGTCCAGCGGCTGTTTTCCTCGGGATGCAGATTGTGCGTGATCGTCGTCGACGGACACTCCTCCTCCATCAGGCACAATATGCACAGGTTGTGGGGGAGCGGTTTGCTGACCTCCTTGGCGCTGTTCCCGCCGCCTCGTCACCCATCACTCTCGACGGGCAGGACGCCCTGAAGGTGACAGACCCAGCCAATCTGGGCGAGACTGTGGATGTGACCCTGTACTTGCGCATCATTGGCTCACTGATGTACTTGGCCACGACCACGCGTCCCGACATTGCGTTCGCTGTCAACCCTACTCGCACAGTTCAGTCAGTCCCCTCGGGCTCGCGCTCTGCACGCAGCTTTGCGAGTCGTCCGGTACGTGGTCTCCACACCGTATCACGGTCTCTGCTTTCGGAGACAGTGCTCGGTTGTGGTAGATGACTACATCGACAGCGACTGGACATGGAGTCCTAATGGACGCAGCCGCACGGGTTATGTGTTCCTGCTTGGTGGCACCGCTGTGTCTTAGCATAGCGGCAAGCAGGGGTGCATTGCTCGCAGCTCCTCAGAGGCTGAGTATGTTGCTCTTGGCGCTGGCACCGCTGAAGCGGTGTGGTTGCAGCGGTTGTTCCAGTGCTTGGGTCAGTCTGTGCCTACCATCATCCTCCGATGCGACAACCAGAGTGCTCTCGCGATCGCTGAGAACTCTGGTGTGTTCCACGCACGCACGAAGCACATCGCTGTCAAGTATCATTTTGTGCGCGATCTGGTGGAGCGGCAGTTGATCTCCATCGTCTGGGTGGGCACAGACTTGTAGCGCGCTGACTTCCTGACCAAGGCACTGGCACGTGGGAAGTTCCTCGGGGCTGTTCGTTCCGTCGGNGGCGGACCCAGCTGGAGACAGAGTTCCCTGAGGTGATGCTCCACCCGCTGGAGGCAGCCTGGCAGCCTACCCAGTGTACCAGAGGGCTCCCACAGCCCACGGACTACGTTTGGAGGTCTTCAGGATTTTCTCGGTGGACAGCCCTGCCAGGCTGATTTACATGTTTGTTTTCTTACACTCTCCGGCTGTTCCCGGACGTAGGCGTGTGACCAGTCGTTGTGTCTGTCTTTTTGTCGTGCATCCGCAGGATCAGACGGCTCTCCGTTTGGACGCTTGTGCGCAGAATTATGGTCAAAACAGTGGTTTTGGGCCGGTTCAGGTTTGACAGGCACCGCCGTGTGCACCACCCGGTGTGAGCCACGGCGGCTATTTATGTTGTGGACCTGTCATTTGTTATCTCTCTCTGCATTAACTTCAGTTGAAGCTTGAGATACAAGTGCACGTGTCTCTCCCTACCCTTGCTGTCCCTTGCATGACCTGTGTGTCAACCAGCCAGACCCGTGCTGTCAGGCTAGCAAGCAGAAAGGCTAGGAAGCTTCCTAGAATCTTCTCAATGCACAACAGTATAGGCACTCCAACGGGTAGGGTGAGCGGCAAGTGTGTGGCAGGATCGTCGATGTAGGTGCTGTTGTATGATGTCGACGGTTGAATCCATAGAGTCATCAAAAGTCAGGCGAATAACCTTGTGCTGACGCCCAACTGGGTGATTCGGGAGTGTAGGACGCGTCGAAGAACCCTGATGAGCAGCAGCATGGAGTCGACGTGCGCGTTCCTTGGCGGAAACCTTCGTATAAAAGTGGTCCATGGTGTTCACCTGTTGACTGTCAAATACAAGAGTGCGACTGAGAAGTGATGGCACAACCAGATTTCACTCATTGCACTTGAGGTTCTGGAACAATGTGTAGGCTGCTACGCTAGACAAGTAAGCAGCAACTGAGGTGAGGCTTGGAAGACACCAAGCGAGCAATGGTGTTGGCGTAGAAGTTAAGATACGTGAGTTAGTTAGAAAAATGACGGGTCACGAACAATGAGGTGGTAGCCGTCAGGTGAGGAGGAGCGAGCTAGCGAGCAGCGAGCTCGATCTCGCACGCTCCTTCCCAAGTTCACTGAACTGAACTAAACTTCCCACCAATAGCTGCAACCTGTCAACTAGGTCACCTGAGTGAAGACAGGTCAAAGAATAGGCCAGAGTATGAACCCGACGCAGATTAGTGTGAACAAATGCACACCAGCCAGAGACATGTGAGATTTGATGCCTGGTTGATGCCCGGCTGTGAGACTCGCTGTGCAGTCATGCCACCATGGCGTAGCAGCCAGCAGGGGTTGCCTTTCTCCAGTTAGTCACCTGCGTCAGTGAGGAGAGTGTGCAACGAGGCCAGAGGTCACCGTGTGGTACTGACACAAACCCAACACCCCCCCATGACCCACGGCCAACTTGCACAATGGCACAACATGCACTACACCGACGATACGAGAAGTGACACGACGCAAGACTGTACACAGGCACTGGCACAACAGATCAACCAGGAGGATAGCGAGGACACATCAGACCAACAGCGTGAATTGCTGCCTTGAAGACATTGCTGCTAAGTGCCTTTGTGAGGAAGTCTGCACGTTGCTGTCGGGTGTCGACCCACACAATCTGAACATCGCCTGCAGCCACACGCTCACGCACAAAATGATGTTCCACATTGATATGCTTTGTGCGAGTGTGATGCATGCCATCATGCTCAGCAATAGCCTTTGTGCTTTGGTTGTCGCAACGCAAGGTGATGCAGCGAATGGGAACACGCAATTGCTGTAACAAACGACACAGCCAGACACTTTCACAGTTTCTAGCACCAAGGGAAACATACTCTGCCTCACTGGAGCTGCGTGCAACACAACCTTGCTTGCCACTTTTCCAGGAGATCGCAGTCCCACCAACTAGGAAGACATAGCCAGTGCGACTGCGTGCATCCGTGTCATGTGCCCAATCACTGTCAGTGTATCCATCAACGACCACTGACGGCTGCGCCCAGTAACACAGACCAACTCGGGCAGTGGAGAGCGCATACCGCACAACACGTAGTGCTGCTTCCATGTGACGTGCACGTGGTGACTGTGAGAAGTGCGCAAGGAAGTTGACAGCAAAGGCTACGTCTGCTCTGGTGGTAGTGGCAAGGTACATGAGAGACCCTATGACTCGCAGGTAGTCGGTCACGTCCACCGTCTCCCCCAGTTTTGACACGTCCAGAGTTTTCAACAACCTCTGCCCGGCGGGCGTCATCGGTGTTGAGGCAGTGGGGACAGACTCAAGCAGGGAAGCAAAGCGCTCTCCCACGCTCCTGACGTACGCGGCCTGGTGGACGTGGAGAACGCGACGAGCGCGGTCACGCTCAAGCTCCATGCCAAGAAACACGCGAGCCGGACCCAAGTCTTTCATCTTGTACGTTGACTGCAGCAGGGACTTCATTGTTGACACAGCTTTGCGACTCGGGGACGCAATAAGCAGGTCATCGACGTACACGAGGATGGCAGCAAAGGGAGCCGACCGTGGAGTTACAAAGAGGGAGGGATCCACCGTGCTTCGACGATATCCCCCCTTCTCCAGGGTGGAGGTGATCTCCTGGTTCCAGCACCGTGGTGACTGCTTGAGGCCATAGAGGGCCTTTCGCAGTCTCCAAACTCGACTGGTGCCGTCAGAGAACCCTGGAGGTTGCACCATGTAAATCTCTTCATCCAGCCGACCGTGCAGAAAGGCATTGTTTACATCCATCTGCTCGAGCTCCCAATCGTGGTGTGCGACAAGGCTCAGGAGGGCTCGAGCTGTGGTGTAGCGTCCGACGGGAGCAAAAGTCTCGTCAAAGTCAACGCCGGGGACTTGAGAAAACCCCTTTGTTGTAAGTCGGGCCTTGTACTTGTCAAGCTCGCCATTAGGCTTGTACTTACGACGGAAGAGCCAGCGAGCATCGATCGCCTTGCGGCCTGGTGGGAGATCGACCAGCTCGTATACGGCGTGGTCATCCTGGGCTCTCAGCTCGTCCCGCATGGCAGCCTCCCATTGCTGGGAGTCGGGTGCTACCCGTGCCTGGCGAACAGTGGTCGGGTCAGGCAATTGCGGCAGGGCGACAACAGTTGCATTGCACTCGGCAATGCTCCCAAGAATGGCGGCCTCGAGCGCACGCTCATGCTCGGACGTGAGCAGTGTGTACCCAAGGACAGAGCTGGGATGCACAACTCCTGTGGCTAGGCCCAAGGCGTCCATACCAGTAGGCAGTGCTGGGGATTGTCCAGACGAGGTCTGCGAAGGTTGAGCAGAGGGCGCTGCAGCACTAGAGGAGCGAGAGGGAAGCGCAAGCAGACGTTCGCCACGAACAAAAGGTTTGATGGGGGCAGGGCGTGGAGGAGCACTGGGTGGACTGGGCATGATTGGAGTGAGTGGACTGGATGGGGACGAAGCAGAAGGTGCGGGAGAGACGGACTCAGCAGATGAGGACTCAGATGAGGACACCACAGGGGATGACGGAGCTCCAAGCGAGCTAGACGAAACCGACGGGGGGGCGTCAGAGGATGGTGGAGTCACAGTGCCGGCCGTTGGAGAACGCTCCGAGGGTGAAGGCTACTGAGACGTGACAGCAGCAGGGACGGCAGGGGCAGATGGGACTGCAGGGCCGACCTCCCCCCGCAAGCGAGAGAGCGGAAACAGGGAGGCAGCAGACGAGTGACGATCGAGGTCACGGAGAAACACGGACTCGAAGAAGAAGGCATCCCGGGACTCAACGACGTGCTGACGCTCTGAGTCCCAAAAGCGCCAGGCTTTTGACTGGGAGGAAATGCCCAAGAAGGGGCAAAGACGTCCACGCGGGGAGAGTTTCTCATCGCCGAGATCCTCTGGGAGCCAGAGAGACACAATGCTACCCTAGACGCGAGCCAGACGGAGGTCAGCACGGGAGCCGTACCAACGCTCAAAGGGCGTAACGGTGTGGGGAAGAGGACCGTGAGGGACGCGATTCCACACCCAGGTCATATAGCTCATGGCCTCAAAGGCAAAGAGAGGGGAGAGCCCACACTCAGACAGAAGCGTGCGGCCACCATCGGCAAGGGTCCGATTCCAACGCTTAGAAACTCCGTTCTGCTGGGGTGTGAAGGGAGCCGAGGTCTCCAGACACACCCCTTGGGACTCAAGAAAGTGGGCGGTGGGTCTAAGGAACTCACCGCCACGATCACTACGAAAGACGCGCAGTGAACGCTGACACGCACGTTCAGCCTGAACAAGCCACGACGAGATGACAGAAGCAACATCACTCTTCTGACGAAGAGCGAAGATCCAACGGAAACGGGAAAATCGTCAGTAAGGCACAAGACGTAACGCCCGGCCCCCCCAAGAAATTCATGGGGAAGGGGCCCCATGACGTCGGCATGAACAAGATCGAGAGGATGAGCGGACTGGGAGTCCGAAGAGGCAAAGGGTGAATGATGCGTCTTGCCTTGGGCACAGTCCAGGCAGTCAGAGGGGCATGGCGCAGGAAAGGTGGAAGGGGACAAGCCAACAACGGGTTGAAGGCGAAGCATGCTAGTGATAGCATCAGTGTACACATGGCCAAGGCGGCGATGGAAGAGCTGGATATCAGCAGGAGAAAGGGAAGGCGCGACATGAGCAAGGGACAAGCCAACAGCAGGTGCAGAGGGGGCATGAAGGGGAACACGGTACAGCTTGGCACACTTAACCCCCGCAAGACGACGCGACCAGAAGAGCGAAGAATGACAGTAAACACGCCCTGACTAGCGGAGAAATCCATGCCCTGATCGTCGAGCAACGGCACTGACAGCAGGCTGAGTTCCAACGAAGGTTCGAACAGAACGTCAGGCAAAAACAGCACGCCACCGGGACCGACGAAACGGACAACACCAACGCCTTGGACGGGAAGGAGCTGGCCGCAACCAGTGCGCACAAAGCAAACAGAGCCGATAGGACCCAAGGAGACAAAAGCGGACCGAACAGAGGTCATGTGATGAGTGGCTCCGGAGTCAAGGACCCAGAAGCCACCAGAGACACAGACATGGGGAAGGACGCCACAGGTGGCAACAGTGCCGACGGAGGGCGGGGATGAGGCACAGGAAGCAAGACAACGAGGGAGAACGACAGACTGCCAGTGCTCGACCCACGGAACAGACGAGGATGGCAACCCAAGGACGTGACCGGGGGGGTCCCCACGAAGGACTAGGTCAGTCTGACAGGCAAGACCTCTGGCCAACGAAGACACACTCTCACCTCCCTGATCACGAAGGTGAAGACGCTAGAGGAGAGACTGCTCGAGCTGGCGCTCGCTGTCGATGGAGGCTGCAGACGATGGAGCAGGCGCGCTCGAGGGAGAGGTGACCCACGAAGGAGGGACATAGGTCGAGGAAGGTGGGCCCGCGAAGGCGGGCGCTCCATAGGGCGGTGGCCAGCCCCAAGGGTAGAGGACAGGCGGATGGTCGCCGGCGACACCAGCGGTGGGGTAGGCATGAGCTGGCGAGGAACTAGTAGATGATGTAGAGCTGGAGCTGGAGCTGACACCGGAAGAAGAAGAGGAGGGCCCGCTGGTGCGCGCCCAATGGGCACGCATGGCACGTGCGAGGCGGACGTCGTCAGGGGGTGTAGGGCACTTGCGAGCGGAGTGCTCAGAGGAGCCACAGGTCTAGCACACCACCTCACCAGGAAGACGAGACGATGCAGCAGATTTGCCCTTCCCCTTGCCTTGTCCACGCCCGCGTCCACGTCCACGACCTTGGGATGCAAGGGCCATGGCTGTAGAGGTAGAAGAGGAGGAAGAAGAGGATGGAGACGAGGCCGATGTAGCAGCGGAGGAAGAAGTGGAGGCGGCAATGGAGACGGCAGCCACCCCTGCGACTGTAGTGCGGTGAAGGCGCTTGTTTTGGAGGCACGTCCACCACGTTGCGAGTCTATCAGCGACAAAGTCCCAGAGGGCACCAACGCCTGGAGGGGAATCGGGTGGAACAGGCTGGAAGGCAAGACGCTGCAGCTCGTCTGCCTTGACATCGCGGAGAAGGTCGGACAGCTCGGGGATTAACCCGTTGACTATGGTGTGCACAACTGACAGCTGACCTGGTGCAGCCTTATCAAGCTCGCGAAGCAGCTTGAGCCCGCGTGCCCAATAGGCGTCGGCCGACTCGTCCGCTCGCATTAAGAGCGTGTTGAACTGAACGGTGAGGGCACTTTGTGCCGCCTGACCTGTGACTATCGTGCGGCGACGAAGCAAAGTGTACGCACCGACTGGGTCAGCCAAACGCTGAACAGCGGGGTTAGCATTGTAGGTGCCAACCT